>VZTT01014724.1:14297-29979 GCA_013400855.1 Buphagus erythrorhynchus | reverse complement strand
CAGCTTGTTTCTGACTACTTTTTTAAGCTAAAGCCCTAGATAAGGAACCCTTATGTAGAAATATATCTCATATACATCCCATATTTTATGGATTACATGTTTCAGAAATATTTTGAATCATTGCTTTTAAAATGCATTTTTCATCACCTACTTATTCAAAAAGCAAGAGGTGTTTTTAATACTCCAAATGCTATTTCATAGGCCTTGAGAGAAAACATTTTTATACATAATAATTCAGCAAATTCAACTTCTAATATCTAATTCTGGTGTTCATTCAACCCATTTGAGGGTCTCCCTTTTCCTTACGAAACATTGCTTGAGGGTAAATCTCAAGAGCTTTTGACTTTCAGCCTCTAAAACAGTTATAGTCTCTAACAAAATATTGCCCAGGCTGAGGCTCAGAGCTAGCACAACATAAAGGTAAAAACTTATGAGTTGGAAGAACGGAGGAAGGAAACATCGTTGTGCTTTTATTGCTTCAGACAAATATCTGTGAACAGCAGAATTATTGCACTTGAGTTTTCAGCATATTTGTGTCTTCTGCTTGGTCTGCCTGATGGCTAAAAAAGTGCAAGCTGCAAGCAAAGCTTTGCATGCAGTTGAGGAGGTCACAGATGCCCCTCCAGACATCTTGGTCCTCTCCTGCTCCATCTTTTTTGCATAAAATGAAGGATTTTAAGATCTTTTTTTCCTGTCTGCAGTGAGGAACACAGAAGCTCTTCATGATCTCTGATGTTACTGTGTCCAACATCTGGTCTTGGAAATTAAATCTATACAGAGGGAGAAAAGGTGGAATCCTGTTTCCACACAAAGATCACAGGTCAAGCTGCACCACACATAGGCAGGAAGGTGTGAATCTATTGGTGAATGTGTTGTCTGACCTCTGTGCCTCTGTGGCAGGTCTGATTGACATTGACCGGGTGGTTCCCTAGTCTTAGACACAGAAGCAAAAAGACAGCATCACAGAAACCTTTCTGAAACCTTTCTGTTTCTGAAGAAGCCCAGGGTCAAGATACCATTAGCCTAGAGAACCACTGGGATGCATTTAAAGTATTGGGAAATAGATGGGTTTATGATCTAGACACAAAACACACAGTCAGTGCCTCTCCCACAGTCTCCTTCAACCGCTGGTCACAGCAGCATCAAGAGATTTTAAGACTGAGAGGAAGAAGCTGAAAGAAACCAGTATGAAATTGCAGCACTACCTTTTCTGAGCACTGTGGAAAGCACACAGATTTAACATGGGACAGAGGAGAACATGAGGGACATGAGGGCAGCTTGAGCACAGCAAACCCAACACATAAAGGCAGAGAGGAAGGAGCAGCTGAACAGCTCCGTATGCCTCTATACAGTGGAGGGATGAGCACATTCTTTACTGGTGCCACTGAGGACCCAATTCACTGAGCAGTTGCTGCTGAAGGGCCAAAGGGGGAAGAATCAGAGTCTGCAACTAAGGGACTTCCTTGCCTCTTCTCTGGTTTTATGAATCTTGCAGACAGAAAAGAAAGGAGCATCCTGATAGAGTTGAAGATGTCCCTGTTCATTGTGGGACACTTAAACTACCTGACCTTTAAAGGTCCCCGTCAACCCAAACTATTCTATGATTCTATGAAAACAGTGTTCAAACATGAGGGAGAAAAACAGTGCACAAGTATGTGGCTGGGTCCTTTGTTTGGCATCCCAGCCTCTCCTGCATCTGTTTAGGACAGTAAGAGGAATTCCTCAGCAAAGCTGCAGAGAAGAACATTTTATTGCAGTTTGCTTCACCTGGTGCCAGGCATACAAGCAGTCCTCTCCTCACAGACCAGCCAAAATTGCTGCTGACATCTCTGGAAAGCCACAGAGACAACAACAACAACAACAAAAAAAAGCAATGGCAGGGGTGGGGGTGAAGCAGTACAAACCACAAAACATTGCTGCATTTATCCAGAGGATGGAACTCTAAGGGGTAATGAGAGGCCAAAGGTCAGCCTGGCTGTGCAGGTCCTCAGACACACCTGTGCTCTGAAGGTACCTACATTGCTGGTCTGCCACATCCAGAGAGCACAAGGTGTGCTTAGCCATTTTTTGTTCACAGTTCAGTATCATGGTAATTGTGTCACTTCTTTTCAATATACAAAGAATTAAAGGACAGAGAGAGGATTGTGAAATACCAGTTCAAAGTTCAGTTGCCTGCACTTATTTGTTTCCTCTTCTTCATGTGAAACCTTTCCAAGAATGGCCCTTTTGTGCAAAAAGTCTTTGTGCTTTTATAGCACCAAATTCCACTTAGAGCTTATTGAGGTTCCTGTGTACCACAGCTTTTATGTACCTGCTTAATGATGGGCATTTATTTAAATCACATCCTTAGTCAGCAAAGGATTTAAATCCCTTATGAGCCTCAAGAACTTGAAATTGCTTTTCAAACTAAGAATAATACATCTGTATAAGAAAAAGAGACCGTGAAAAACAGCAATGTGACAAATGGAATCAGAATCAACCCTGAAAGTTGCATTCTTAAATATCAACAATAAAAAAATTTATGGATAGTATATGAAAATTGTCCTTCCAACATTTGAATAACACCCCTGCAACCTGGAGAAAACATACTATAGCTCTATATAGATCTTTTAGCTCCAGGTAACCGGGGCCTGTGGAACAGAAGCCTAAAGTGTGTTGTGGGTGCTATAGGCCAGATTGTCCCCACCAGGATGTTCATCTACATCGTCAGAAAAGATTTTCCCAAATACTGACTTGGCATTTGCCCCATGGCAATGGAAGGTTACAGTCTGGTGCCAGCAAGTGCAGCAAGTACAGAACACATCTTACAGACTTTATTAGTGTTCTGAAGGTGTATCATTCACTCTGTTGAAGGGACAAAGACAGGAGTATCACAGATAACTTGCACTGTTAGTGAAAGTATGCAGTCCATACTGTTACAGCATATGAAATGAAGCTATTTATTTAGCATTGTGGCATTTTTGTTTAGGTATTGGGCACCTCATGGAAGCCTGTTATATATTTCTTTATACAAATGTGGAGTTGTGGATTTTATAACATGAGAAGGTTAAAAGCAGAGCAACATCTGAATCAGATCTTAGGTTTTCTGAGTGTTTTAAAGAATAATATCTTTATTAAATCTGAATATTGGAAATAAACAAATAAATTGCCAAAAATTCATAAAGATAATCGCTAGCTAATGAACAGTTATTTTACCTCAGTTAATTTCTCTCTCTTACATGAGAACAAAATCAATTAAAAAAGAAAGTTTATACGTCAATTTCTGCTTTGAAAAACAAAAAAATTAAATCATAAGTTCTATATCAATAAAAAAATGTTAAGAGAAATTTTAATGAAAATGCAAACTGCATAGAGTTTGAACTCAATATCCTTGAAAGATATGGCATCTGTCCCCCAGAATAGACAGCTTTTGATACCATCTACAAATAAGATGCATGATTTTAACAGGCTCTCCTGAAGAGCAGAGTTATTATCATACATTAGATTTTGCTTCTTGATTAAAAAATCATATTAATTAAATGCAATTAAATTAGATTAAATTAAGAGCTGAAGAAGCAGCAATCCATTTATTATTATTTTCTCACAGTGTGGGCTATATTCTAATAGAGTGATCACCCTCTTTCCCAGCCTCCCAGTCACAATTACCCAACATCCCTGGAGCACTATGTAGAAGTATTAACACATTTTAATTCTCTTATGTGAGATTTTTCTTTGCACAAAGAAAACTGGTTATGAAGCCTCCTCCTTTTTGGGTTAATCTCTTCTTTTAATTGATTTTTTCTTTGTCTTGCTGTCTCTGAATTGTCTTTTCTTTGTCTTACTGTGTCATGTCTCCTTCCATTGTACTAGTCTACTTTACTGTATCCTCTCAAGAATTCTTGGAAACTTTCTTGGGAAGGACAGCCATCTCTGCTGACAGTTACTCTTACAGTGTCTGTGTTGTATGTTCATTGAGATCACACATCTCAAAGAGCCTTGAGAAGAGAGAAGTGGAGGAGAGAGGAAGCGATTCCTCAAAGTAAGAATAAATTAAATTTTATTTGGTCGTGATGGCAGGATGTATCATTCAAAAGCCACTTTTAGTTTCATGTACTGATTCCCAAGCAAACTTTAATCAGGTCACTTAAACACTAGAGATCTAGTTTATATCCATTTGAGTAGAGGGGAGCTCCCATGCTGGCAGGGTAGTTGGTGCTGAGGAACTGCAGCAGGCAGACTGCTCCTGCACAGGTTTCTGTGTCAGGTCCTTCTGCCCTACTCTACATAGTCTGGCAGTAAGAAACATGTGGGCTGAAAACATGTCCTGTTAAACCAGAGCTGAACTGACACATTGGGTGCTGCGTGAATCAACACACACAGGTGAGTGAGAGTGACCAAAACACCACAGCTGCAGTGCAAAGAGTGAATGTATTTCCTTACCTCTCTGGCTGGAGAATCCCACAAGAGTGCCTGGCTGCAGAGACACAGGCAATGGGGACAACAGGCACTGTCAGGCTCAGTCCATCCCAGCAGCTGGCAGGGCTGCTCTTTGCACCCATTTGCCAAAGGCCCACACAGACACAGTTTACCTCCATGCTATGATCACCTCTGCTTTTTATGATCTCTGCTTTGATCTCTGTCCCAAGACAAGGAACTCAAGTATACCTGGGAGAGGACCTCCAAGACTCTGCAAACACCTATGTTATCTCTACACAGAAATTCTACTTCTCCAAACAGAGAGAGCATAAGCAGCAGCAAGCATAACATATGGTTTCCCTCACTGTTATTCTCCAGACCTTGGCATTCCCAGCTGCAGGGTCACTGGAGCGAATCTACCATCCTCCTCACCATTCTTCTGCTTTTAACCCTTTTCTCCCAACAGATGCCCTGAACCATGACTAAAGAAAAGGTAAGCCACTTTGCTCAGCTATATAGAAGTGGGTAATGAAGTCCCAGCTGGCTGAAGAAGTGAGAGCAGGTGAGGAGTCTGGAGCAGAAAAAAAGACCTGTGCTTAACAATCCATTTCTTGGCAGATAAGTCTCGGAGCAGTCCTGCTGGCAAACCTGTGACCTCATTAAAATGAATACATGCTCCATGGAATTTTGTCTTCCTAAAAATATTAGAAAAAAGAATTTGCTTATTTGCAGTTCTTTTTGAGCAGGCAATCCTCATGTGAGAGAACTATTGAAATCCTGAGCAGCTGCCCCTACAAAACGAAAACCCAGAGCTTCATAGATGACTGGCACAGACATGCCATAAATTACACCAGAGCCAGTTTTTTAACAAGCATATAACAGCATGTGGAATTGTTTTCTACTGTTGTGTTCTCCTTCCTTCCACTAAGTTAGCACTGCCATTCCCCCTTTTCTGAAGCTCCTGCTCCTCTCTGGAGCATTCACCCACTATCCTCCATGCTCCCACCGTCTGCGAGAAACTTTGACCTATATCATTCTCACCTATTTTCTATCTCACTTCAATTCACTGCTGGCAGCATATTCTCTCTCTTTCCCTCCCTAATTCCCTTTCCTTCTCTCAGAAATACAATTTTATATGTTAATACTGTTATTTAATATTGTCTCAGCTTTGTGGATCCAGCTTATACTGAAGTAGCTTTTGCCTCACTATCTTTATATATTATGTTTTTATCTCATATGGCAGATTTGTTTCAAAGATGTTATGAAAACGAGTCTGTTCATGATTATGTACTGATGATTCGAGACAGAGTTTTGTTTACCTTTTGGAAAATCATGTTGGCTAAATATCTTTCTCTTTTGATATCTCTGGACAGCTTCTGCATTGTGCTCCCTTATGATAGTTTGTTGCAGAATCAGGTTAAACTATACTGCAAAATAATCTCCTTATAGTATCCAATTCACAGAAAACACTAACACAGATGTGACTGAAAGGAAGATGCCTTCTGTGAATAACGTGGACCCATGACAGTTTTAACTTCAATATTTATATAGTCAGAAACATGGGCTTAGAAATTATTCTCTTCTCCATAACCAAATCCTGTTCAGATCTCCAGCTCACTTAACTGAGGGGCACACCAGCCTGTAATTCAGAGCAGGAAGCACCCAGAAAGGCCAGGCCACTGCTGGACACACAGGTAGTTATGCACATGCATGCTTACAGTCATCCTGTCCACTTCAGTCCTCACCACAAAGACATTTTCTGGATCAAAGTGAACTGTAGCCAGACACTTTATCATAACAGGATCCTCAGTCTTTTGTGGTTCATTCATCCACATTTAACACTGGTGGCTAAGACTGGCCTTTAATTCATTATCACATTTAAAAATAGTTTCCAGGGTTTATTTGTAAGGTTGATTTGTAGCATATGTTCACACATGATACAGAAAAGAAAAAAATGAAAGCTTGCCAGGTGTCCATCAGTTTCCAGAGAAAAACCCTAACCAAACTAACCTCCTGAATCTGAGAAATCAAATTGTAAGCCTTTCAGGAAAATTGCACTATAAAATAGGCCACGCATGAAAATATAATTAAAGTGGTTAGTAGTTTTCACTACAGGAGCCCTGTTCTTCTCTCTGAAACACCAGCCATCACTCCATTCATGTGAAATTGGATAAAATCTGCTACACAACTGCTCCATAGTGATAGTTCTGGAGCATATGAAAACATGCTCTACTCTATGGTCATCTATTAGAACTTTTCCTTCCTGCTGTACAAGAATCTAACAAGTACTTTCAAAGTAGAGGTTTTACACCCTAGAGGGCTTTCCACAACCTTTAAACCAATCCAAACTAGCATTCATTCATAGACTTTCAAAGACAAAATTGCTCACATTTATTTATAGAGACAAAATGCTTAACCAGGCAATCATTCACTTTTCTATGACAGAAGTTGCTACACATAGCCTAAATCCCCTCCTAAAAAGATAAGACATGTCTTATGTCCTTAAAGAAGTTTGTTTGTTTGTTTGTTATCTAATGGAGGAAGACAGAAAGACAGGTAGTACACCCCTGAAGTGTGATATAGAAAACTGATTCAATACATTATAAAATATACAAAGGTTGCAATATCAAAACTTTCCTAAATAAATAACCTAAATAACCTTTCCTAAATAAAGAGAGTGGGATATTGGGGAAGGAAGGCAAGAAGGGTGGATTTAAAGGAAATTTTTTTCCCATAATACCCCTTTTCCTTTGTTAAGTTTTGCCCTGGAGTTCCATTTATCAGCTTGCTTAAACAGTGAGCATACATAGTTCAAAACAATAACTGTTTAAACCACTAAAGCTTATCTGTGATTTCACTGGAATGTTTTTACATTATTTTCTTAAACCAAAGAACTCTGCATTCACATTTTTAAGCATTAAATAGAAACATGTCCTGGTTTGTATTATCCAACAAATGAACCAATGAACCAAGGCACCAGCTGCAGATTCATTTTCTGTATGATTTCCCTGATGGATACATTCAGGATGCTATGGTCAGGAGACAGTGAAACAACCCCTGTGAAGAGGTCAGATATGATGCTGTCAGAGAACAGAATACTGTGAGACAGGCATAGAAGATTAAAAAACGACAAAACCAAAACCAATAAGGAACGTGCAGCTAGGGCCATAACGAACATAATAATTCCAGCTTCTTCTATTTAAATCTCCTTTAATCCTTCATCTACAATTAATAAGATTTGCTATTAAAAAAAGTAGTTCAGAGGGTTCCTCACTTATTGCTAAAAGATAAAAGTAAAATTTTGGCCTTTCATCATCTAAAATATATATATAAAACTTTATGAATCAAAAGTCTCTTTTAAACATCTCTGAGGGTGACAAGTGAAAAAACTGCCAAAAATGAACATTTTATTGTCAAAATCCCAGCGCAGAGTAGCAAAGATATAAAGCAAGATGATACTCGGTGGCGTACTGAGCTGTCATCAGAGAGGGAGTATTCCATCTATGAAAACAATTTTTCATTTAAAATAAAAGGTAGCCCATTAAAGATGCAGAGATTATCTTTCTCATTTTTAATAAGGGTCAGGCGGACCAGTACATGGAAGAACAGAAGCAATAAGTACAAGGAAATGACCCCAAATTAATGTTAAATGTGGACTTTCATAACAGCAATGACAGTGACAGCAAGATAAAAAAGGAACTGTATATACACATATTTTGTGTATTTTGGACCCAGATGACATATTTGCTCAAGTGACTCAACAGAAAGGCTATTTTCATAGCGCTGGTTTGCTAAACAAAGTCCTGTTTGCTGTACAGAGATAAGGCTGATGTGGTGTGGAAGGCAGGAGAGCACCTATGTGCCTTCCCTTCATTAGTGTCACACAGCACCCTGCTGGGCTCAGCCTGCCTGGGGCACACAGCCAGTCCCAGCTGCATGGAATCCTCTCCTCTCCTTCCCCCCAGGCTGCCAGGTGAGGCAGCACACAGGACAAACCCTGCGTGCATCCCCAGCTGCCCAGGGGCTCTGGAGCTGGTGCTGCTCTGCCTGGAGGTGGGGAGGGGGCAGTGGGGTGAGTAGGGAGCATGTGGGTACCACACCCAGGGGCACAGAGCCCATCCTGCCCACCAGCCTGCCAGAGACACTGTGATACTGAAGAGAAGCAGAGCAGGGAAGAGATAAAAAAGCTACAAAATGGAATCCCCCTGCTGACCAAAGCCAGAGACTAAAAAGAGGCCACTTGTGTCCTGCAGACAGCACAGACCAACTCCAGAGCCACACTGCCATAGAAAAAGAGATCTTTTCCAAATCTTCCCTATGTATTTGCTTTGGATCTGATTGCTTTTTCATCTGTTCTATAGTCAGGACTATCTCTTCCACCTTTGAATGTCTTATTGTGTAGTAAGTGTCCCTAGAGGAAATACTTAAAAAAAAATCAAGACAAGGAAGCTTAATAATAGGTATAAAAGAGATCCTTTCCTGATTTCATTTCAGAACCAAGAAAAAACTTGTGCATCCTAAAGTGTGTCCTGTTTTATCTTCTCATAAAGGATATTTCTTCTAAATTTGCTGCCATGAGAATGACTTATGGTGTGAATAGTAGTGCTGCCTTGAGAGATTTAGGACATGGCCTTGCTTTAACATGAGAGGAGACAACATTACCCTTCACCAGTTAAAATTTTCTTCTTGTATACAGAGAGATATGTGTATATACCCAGGAAAATAAATCAATCTACTCTGGATCAGTCCCCTTCATCAAGCAGCTCCCTGTCTTTCTTCTATAGTGTGTTTGGAATCAGAGCAGGAAGTTTCTGCATTTTGGAGATGTTTTCTCCAAAAACAGCTTTGAATGCATGTGACTCTATTTAGATGCAAACAGCCAACTTCTTCAGTGCTCCTCAGTTCCCAGCCTTGCTCTCCCAATGTGCAGCCCCAGAATGAGGCAGAGGCAGTGAGTAGGTAAGCTCACTTCTGCTGCACAAAGGGGGACCCTGGCAAAGGTGTCCCCTGAGACCACCAAAAAATGTAAGGATACTTTAGTGATAATATTGCAGCCATGGAAGAGGGCTGACACCAGCAAGCTGATGTTTTTCAGCAGGGTATCTGAATAGGCATGTATCTCGTTTGCACCACTGCAGTACAGGAGTACATGCTGCATATATTTTTAAAATTACGTACCCTATATTCTACAATAAACAATCAGAAAATCATAGAATGACTCAGGTTAGAAGGAACCTTAAAGGTCATCTAATTCCAGCTCCTCTGCCATGGGCAGGGACACATTCCACTAGACCAGATTGCACAGGGCCCCATCCAACTGGGCCTGCAAGGACAAAAGAGCAAAACATGGTGATGTGCATAGTATGTTTTATATACTTAAAAGTGAATTGTTTCTGGTTGTCCAGCTTAACTGCATTTGAATAGATTGTTTTGCACAGTTAGCTTTCTGAGATGTCCTAATTTTATCTACTCTCTTGAGCTAGCAGAGCTAGGTTGGTTTTCACAGACAAGTAGTTTGAAAGAATGCTACTGTTTCCCATAAAATATGTAAAAATGATATTATTCACATGTCTAAGATCACAAATGTCATATTATTTCAACACACAAAAATCTCTAAAATCCAAATTTCAAATGGTAAAAACATCTTGTTTGTCAGTGTGTTTTTAGTCCTATCAGACATTAGGTTTCAATCATGCCCAAAAGAAACAGTTGAAAAGTACTCTGTGATCAAATTGCAGATACATTGAACTCAATTGCTCACTGCAACATTTAGAACACTCTGGTTGCTATAAGGCAGTATAAATACATCGAAGAGAGATTTCATACCAATAAAAAAAGAGAAATTTATCACTCAATAAGCATAATTCATATCAACAGAAAGAATGACAACTTCTAGAATAAAAGCCCCTACCTCCTCCATACACACACAGATGTACATCCAAGGGAACATAACATCTCATAGCTTCCATTATAATATATATTTAATAACTCTACAGGGCTGTAATGATGCTTTAAGGTTTTTCAAATAATAAAAACATTTCCAAATGCATTCAAGGAATAAAAGCTACTAGCAAATTCCCTGCCAAAACAATTTAAATTACCATGCCACTTTTCCATGCATGTTCAAAAGCAAAATGGAGATGAATATGAAACACCAAGTCTAAGATCTATTTTTCAAAGTGTTGTAGCCAACACATGAAAGAGAAATGCTTCTTAGTCTCCCTAACTATAGATCCAGTGCATTAATGCAAGACAACGGCTCAAAGCTATACCAAAGCATTTAAAGGCTGAAAAACAAGCAATCTGGTTTTCTCAAGGAGGGCATAATAAATTATCTGTAGAAGAAACAAGTGTTCAGAACTCTGAGGCAACCAAAAAAACTGCCTGTAGAGGTCCAAGAGATACCTAAGTGCAAAATTTCAAAACCTGAAATACCTAATTTATTTCTATTTTTAAAATGCCAGCTCCTCTTAGGAATATGAAATAAGGTACTTGCACAATAACCTGAAAAACCTCAAGAAGATGCAGAGACAGATGGAAATGTAAACAAGTTTGAAGGATCTCTGCCAAAAGTCTGCTCTAATCCACAGTCCAATCATTAAAGAATAAACACCACACAAACCCTTTTGTTTTGAATGAATTACAACCTGGAATTACTTGGCAAATACACAATGCAGAACATCGTGGAAATAAAGAATTATACTCTAGCATAGAGGGACATATTTGCAAGTCATCTCCTTCTGTGCAAGATCAAAAAAAGGTGAAAAAAAAAAAGGTCTTTAGGACTCTGTTGACTAAAGCTATAGAAAACAAACTTTCCACTTTTTGATCCGTGGACCTGGCAGCAGCAGGTTGGAGGAACTGCAAGCTGCAAGATCCATGGGAAGTTTGACTGTCTTACAAAAACTGTCCTGGAGCTGCTCTTGGGACCTGTTTTTCTCTGTCCAAGCAGGTATTGAGCCTCTGGGGAGGCCAGCACATCCTGTGGCAGCTAGCCTGATAGGCAGGCAGCACTCCAAAAAAGATACAGGGACCAGGTTGCTGTGCCTGTGGATGCAGGAGGCATCAGGTCCCCCTTCTTGTGGCTGCATCTCAAATGCTGCATCTTCATAAGGTATGTAATAAAGAGACTGGCTTTAATTTCTCCCCAGACCTAGCCCCACGGTAGCTTAGTTGGCCAATTTCCCTGTTGTAATTTACATCTTTCTCACAGTAAAAAACTTCTTGTTTTAGAAAGAGAAAATATCCTTAGCAATTTCCTGTTCACGCTGCTGTCTTGCGACAGCATGCCTCTTAAATTAGGGTTATCATTGGAGAAGGTGCCCACCACGATCACACTTTATAAAAAGTAGCTATAGATGTCCACAGTGCAGAGAATCACATTTCCAGTGAGGCCATCAGTATTCTGCTCCTCTCTAGTTTTGTGCTCTCAGCAGTCCCCTTCATTTGAAGTTGTCAGCAGCACCTACCAGGAGCTGTCTGGTGAGACAGGAAAATGGACACATTGCTTTTAATTACATGACTCATTAGCTAATGAAATTAGGTTTATCAGCAAAGATAGTTTATGTTCTATTTGTCTCATAAATTAGTTTGACTAGATTCACATAAAAAAAAAACTATTTTGCTTTCAAATTCCCAATATCTGCAACAGTATCCCAGTCATTCTCCATCCACATTTTGTAGCAACTATGAAACAATGATTTTTTGCTGACAGTAGGCACAGAAAAGGACGAGATGTCCCTCTCATCAATGCCAGCATAGATTGAAAGTAATTCTATTAAGGACAATGTGGACCTGTCAGACATTGCAAATCCATATTTCACAGGGAGAGAAGAGAGCAGGAGCTAGAAACAGGAGCTTAGTAGGAGATTAGTAGTCAATTGTTTTAGGAAAATTTGGCATGAAAAAAAACTAAGCTTTGTTTATATTTGTATGTACATACACATAGAAAGTACATATATATGAGCAAGAAAACAAATTCTCTAACTCATCTGTTGGGGAAGTCTGTTAAGGATGCACTGGTATAGACCTGTTTGCTTTGTCTAGATTTGTCCCAGGTGTTTCCCCCTTTTTCAAGGAACTTCACCTCCAAATGAGGCAAATATTAGGGTCCTCTTTCTGCAATTAGCTATATTTACATACGCTTTCTTTGCTTGACAGATGTGGCTAAGCCCAGAAAAAATGTTTCCTTCCCTCTGATTCCCTGCTAGACTTTTTTTATCAAGAAGACGTCTTTCTGTCTTAAATTTCCAAGATCTATTAATTTTCCATGCAGTAAATAGGTGAAGACAAGTTGTCTCTCTTGCCACACACACGTTCCAGAAGCAGCCACTGGAGTGGCTGATAAAAAGAGGTGACATATGGATGCCTGGCACAGCCCAGCCACAGAACAAGGCAAGTCAGATCAGCTGCACAGTTGTGATCCACCACCTCACACCTTTCCTGCCAGCCTCCCTCTCATGTCCCCTTTCCTGCTGCTTAGAGTCTTGCCCCCTCCACTGCTATTTCTGAAAAAGCAAAACTTTTACAGAGTTTTGGGTTTGTTCAACATGTCTTTGCACATCATAATTGGGAAATGTGTTAATTCAACTATTAGCTTTGGTAATTGAAACGCTGTTTGAGGCCCACAACATGTGGAGTCATTCTGCTGGGAATAACAGCAGCCTCGGAACTGGAAACAGAAGCTGGGAAGAGCCAGGAGAGCAGGCAAGGAAGGTGCCTGGAAGGGAAGAGAACAGCTCTTTGGGGGATTTGGAGAACCTGGCACAGGGAGCCTATCATGCCTGGTGTGGTACAGAAAGTGCAGAGCTAAGTGCCTCCTCCCCATGTGCAAAGACACAATTGTACCCTTTTGTTTCACTGCAGAGCACCGATGAGTGGATTTCTAACAGCTTGGAGATTGTTTCACTACATGGTCCAGGTGATTAGCTGAACCCCTTGGGCCTGCAAGACCAACATTAAATCTCATGTAAACAAGCTTAACTGTGAGATGGTAAATGTTTTTACTCCTCCTTCCCAGATAAGGCATTTTTTGTCCCACCTATGTTTGACACACCTATGACAATTTTGACACACCTATGTTTGACACACTTATGACAATTTGAAAAATCATAGAACTGAACTCTTCAAGCCTGGGAAAGACTTTACTTCATTTTCACGTGCAGATGAGAGCTTGAAACAGCTCTGATTTCATCAGACACCTTAGGCATCCACACACAGAGATAAGTGCAGTATTCACTAAGCCTTACAGGCAGTCATTTGGGGTGGCAGTACTACAGAACTTGGTATATGTCCATCTATTAAGGAAATTGATTTGCAGCATTTCTCTCTCTGTATGTTCAGCTAATTCAATCTAATGTTTATCAACCCTCTCTCAACCCTAGACACCCAATTTCATTGGCATTATTGAAAATACTAAGATGAGAAGATCCTCTTGATATTCAAGAAACAATCCTGATTTCTTAATTCTCAAGGCATTTAATAATGCATTTAATCTACTTGAATTCGTTGTTTACAGTGGCCTTGCATTTCTTTTTCTGAGTAAAATATTTTATGAACAAGGAATCTGTAGCATACTTATGTTTTCACCAGAATTACTACCACACTGGCTTGTCTAATCAGCTGCACGTACCTCACCCAAATGCTCAATACCTCCTTACTCCATGGTCTTCTGTACTCCTCCAGGTGTTCTTTACTGATTTGCACTGCTAAATTTGTTCACTGTGAACATAAGCACCTTACCTTTTGGACTGATTTTCAGCCCCAGATGCAGATGCTTCCAGTGTTCCTTAAACCTTTCCAAAGGGTATGGTTCTGCCTTTGGAATCTGCTGAGTCTGCATTAGCACCTGGTTTATGTATGCAGGGAATTACTTCCACAGCCTAGCAGGGAAGAATTACACAAAATTACCACAATCCTTAAGGGGTCACAGGTTTCACAGGCAGCAGTGCTAAAACGCCTCTCTACAAGCCTCAGCAATGAGATCTTATAAGCCAGTTGTTTCCCAGCATTTAATGGATACATCCCATGCCTGATGAAGAAGGGAAGCAGTGCTCCCACTCACTGCAGCAGCACAGGGCTGGGACAGCACACTCAGTCCTTCAGTGCACTGGGGGCAGCGCTGCACATCACCCTGAAACAGGGATTTTGGAGGATCTTACATCATCTTTGGCTGTAAGATGTCCATTTCTTACAGCATGTATCATCAGCATGGGGAATTTTCCCACTCCTTCACAACCCCCATCCCCAGGACTAGGTTGGGAATGAGCCCTAGCAGGAAGACAACACAGGCTATCCCAAGGAGAGCTCTTGCTTACCCTTTCACTGACAGAGAAAAGGCTTGACCAAAGCACAGGGTCCCTCACTTTGTGCAGAAATCATGCAGTTAAACCCCGGAATCCTAACTGTATAGAGACACTCAACCTTGAAAAGTCAAAGAGCTTCTCTGACAGGTGAATTTGATTTTTAAGTTAAGACCAGAAGCTTTTTCCCAGTCAGAGAGGTGACTTGTTGAATCCCATTAACTGTTCATATCTCCTGGCTATCTGCAGGTACTATCAATACACCTTCCACCCCCTCTCCTGGGATAGCTGAGACACTTGGCAATTAATCTGCAGGATCTCAAGCAGAAAATTGTCTCTCTGTAGAACGAGCAAACCCTGACTGGTCTCCATTTTAAGAGAGATAGTACAGAAATGGCTGATATTGCCACAAACTCCTGAGCATGCATGCCCCTCTCCCACTTACTCCCTCTTACTCCTTGGAATTATATAGGTGATAAAGGATAGTGCTGTTGTGCTGAAAAAATCACAGCCTGAGTGTGGCCAGAACGGCACCCAAAACTGAGCAACAGCTCCTGTGGAGCCATCTGACTGTCACTGTCTGCATCTGTGGGAAAATGTTGGATCCAGCCAGCTCTCTGGAACGGGCTCAAATAGCAGGGAATACAGAAAACATTTTCTTATTAATTTTCATCAAGGAAAACAGCATCTTTAACACATAAGAACTGAGAGCTGCATGTTGCAAATGAGACAGAATTTCTATTTTCTACAACTTGAGAAAGCATTGAAGCAAATATGTTTTATTGATTATTTTTGTTGTGGATCTGGAGAGCAGGATCTATTCCAAGTGACATCTGCCACTTAAAACTTTAGCAACATGCTAACTAAATAAAACTCAGTTACCTTTTAATCTATTTCAATTTATTTTTCAGAGCCACCAAATTTTGTTCCACAGTAGATAGTTCTCTCCTCAGAATTTAAAGTATAATATATTAAGGTTCTTTGTA
>VZTT01014724.1:2412-14270 GCA_013400855.1 Buphagus erythrorhynchus | reverse complement strand
TTTTCTTGCGAAATTGAAAACTATTGTTATGAATGTTCACGTTCAACAAAAGTAACTATGCCTCTTACCATGCAAATCAAGAAGAAAAATAGATTCTAACTGAAGGAAAGATTTTCCTTGGAGCAGCTTCAGAGGGAGATAAAAATTGGTAACAAAATTGCTATATAAAAATTAAATAAATACATAAAAACTGAAATGTTTAAATGCTCCACTTTCTATTTAATAGTTACCTAAATTAAAATTCCTAGCTTTCAGTGTATAGCACAATGTGCTTTCAGTTATTATAAATCAGATAGCACCTATTCTAAGAGGAATTTTCTTTGGCTGTGGGGTGGCAACTTAGTAAATTGACCATGTATGAGAAGAAAAAAGAAGAGCAAGATCAGTGCAAATCTGGTACCGATTCATTTTTCCCACTTCCAGATGAGTTTGCTCACAGCAGCTCAGCAGCTTCAAACCTACACTCTAAATGAAAGTGTGAACATTTCTTTAAAGTTCCTGCAAAAGTGGTTAATTCATAGTCAGGGCATGAGCAGTAAATTTCTTTTCTCTCCTGTAACATTAAAGAAACATTAATTACTCAACATTAATTAAAGTAATGTTAATTATTTTACTCAAGGACTTTTATTCCCCCAAGCTGCCACTCAATTAAACCCTCACTCACACTTTGAACAAACAGACCCTAAAAATAAACCAAAAATAAATCCCAGAACCCCTGAAAATACTCTCCTGTCCTGGCAAATTCTGTCTGTGTATTCATTTGTGATATTGATATTGCCTCCAATAGCAAGCTTCCTGAGTACATCTCTGTATTAAATATGCTTATTGTCCAGCCTCTCTGGGGCTTATGAGTCAGAGACAAAAAAGCCCAATGTTTTCCTGCCCTAATTTAAGTTTTTAAAGTTAGATATCACCCGAGGCTCATCCACTGAATAACCCTCTAGAAACATCCCAATCTCCACCTCTCCTGCCAGGGCAGTGAAAAGTCATTGGCTCAAACTTGCATCTTAATCAGAATCAGGTGAAACATAGCCCTGCTCAAGTGATTTACCTAGAGTGCAGCACTGGGAAAAAAAAACTGGAGTCTCCTTCAGTAGATATACAAACCCACCCGGTATGATCCCATGCACTGTCCTCCAGGTGAACTTGCTTTAGCAGGGGAGTTGGGCTGGATCAGCTCCAGAGGTCCCTTCCAGCCCCAGCCATTCAGTGATTCTGTGATCTTTCAAACTCAAATAGCTACTATACTTTCTCTTCCCTAGCTCAAAATGGAGCAACAGTCATTGTTTTTCTACTTACAAAATTTTTTAGTGCTCTAGGAATGCTGTCTGGTTAATTAGGCAAAGATTTTTTTAATATGGAAAAGTTAGTATTTAGCAGAAAAGTTAGCAGAAAAAAACCACCTGATTTAGATAGTTTGTAGGGTCATTGGGCTTTTTTTGTACACTATCATCACTTGCAGTTTTTCTAACACAAAATTTGCTGTAACTTTCAAAATTAGTTAAAACTGTATTATTAATAATATACGGGTGCTGTCATAATTCTACTACCATCAAAGAATTACTTAGGGTGAATTTCAGGAGGGCATCCAGTGCATCCCATTTTTATACAGAAATCAAAAGAGATTAACAAAGAGTTTAATGCCATATTGTGCTTGATGCATGATTGTGAAGTGTCCCACATGATCAGTAGGCTGAAGAAAAAGGCAGCTACAAAGAACAAATGGTCACAAGGAATAAACCAGAATCAACATAACCTTTCAGCTGCTATGCTGTAAGTTTTCGTTACCCACTAAGTAAAAAAAAAAATCCTTTAATCTCTTATAATCTACTTATAAATCGATTATAAATCCTTGCAAAATCTCACTTTAAAAATCTAAGGATTTGAAGAGACATCACAAATAAAAATGTCCTCTAGCTAATTAAGAATGTTGTACCTGGTGTCCCTGGCTCAAAAGATGCAATTTTCAAAGTCTGGCCCTACTAACATAAAGTAGTAGCCATGAATTGTAAATAAAATTGACAATAGATACCAAAAAGGCTGTATTTTACTCAGAATTCATTTACTTCTCATGTTACAAACAAGAAATAAACACTCAGCAAAGAGATCCCTTAACAAGACACAGTTTAATATGCATGTAAATCAAGGTTAGAGAGACCTGCAAGTAACAAAAATCCTTCGATAATCACTTGATTCTTCCATAAACCACATATTTGTCTGCTTTTCAGCCCGGATAGACCTGCCAGTATCTATTTTTATCTATATTTTCTAGTCTGCATGTCAATATGGTAGCTATAGGCCTCTCACCAGCAACCTTTCAATAACTGTTGAAATGATGAACCTATACTGGTTTTGTAAATCTTCATAAATATGGTACAGCTACAATTGCAAGGGACAACCTCTTTTCATTATGAATTTCACCTCTTACTTTCAGACTGCAAAACAAACTAAGCATATGAGCACTATTTTAAAAAATGAAATTACTCATATTTAGCAAATTGCTACTCATGTAGAATATAGGTGCTAAAACCTTATTCCATAGCATTCCCTCTTTTTTTTTTAAACCTGCTAGAGTAATATTTCTTCTGATTTATTATTTACAATATAAGGTAGATCTGAACTGGGGGTTTCATGTGAGGAAAATGCTTGAGTGATTTTTGAAGAGAATCTTCAATGTCTTATTTTATCAATGTCTTTTTCAGATTTTTCACTAATTGAAATTAAAAGTCAATTCTGATTGTACAATTGTCTAATAAGAAGAAAAAGAACAGAGCAGATTTTTGCAGACATTTATTTCTAGTCCTTATGAGGCTCCTGGTGTGTCATTATAAACTGGGGAAAACATGAACCAGAGAAACTAATGGCATTGTTCTCATTCTCTTGTCTTAAAAAAAGATAATAAAAAATGAACGGTATCCAAATGTGGTGTGAGGCTTATCATTTTACATCCAAACTGGTGGTAAAAATAAATAAAACTTTGATGAGTTACACTGTTCATCTTGGATAGAAGTGTCTTCTATATCCTCCTGAACATTATTTTTTGTAAATTCCTGCGTTCAGCTGTTTGTTAAACCTTTTTATCAGTAGCTGTGAAGGTAAGAAAACATAACGTTTTATCAGATATGTGAGTGAGAACACACAGTAAACAAGATATAAACTTTAAAAATCTTCCTTGGAGAGTTTCCAAGCCCTGCAATGAAGCCCTGAGTCCTTTATTTCCTTAGTTTAAAAGCCCATTTAGAATATATCACTTTTCATTTCCAGCAACAAATAACCTCCTAAAACAAATTTGATTTAAAGGATCATATTGCTAAACATAATGGGTCATACGAAGTATGTCTGATAAAGTCTCCACTGAGATGTGATTTCTGATGTGCAGAGATCATAGCTAGTTTAAATACAGTGGAAATCCCAGTATAGGTTTGACTCGTGCAAGAGGTGACTTGCCAGGATGGTTCTCCTACTGGAAAGCCTTATGTACCTTTCCCTGGAGTAAAACATCGAGAAACATATTCTTGATTGGCCAAGAACGAGAGGGGGAGCAACCACTAGTAAAACAAAAAGACACGAGGGTGAAGAAACCTCATACAAATGGGTGGGCTGTAAGAAACCACAGCATTGCACAGACGTGCCCTGCTCAGCATCCACAAAACAGGTGAGTGAGTTCCTACCCACCCAGGGCAGCAGTGGCAGACAAAAGTTGTCACAGGAACAAGACCATATTATGGCAGCTTAATAACTTGCTGGAGCACCCAAATCCCAACTTTCATTTGATAGAGCCTTCCTGTCATGGTTTAATGCCAGTCAGCAACTCATCCCCATGCAGCTGCTCGCTTACTGCCCCCAATGGGATGGGGGACAGAACTGGAAGAGTAAAAGTGAGAAAGAATACTCATGGGTTGGTGTGGTTACTGTGCTAGAGAGAGCAAGGGAGAGAAGGCAAGGATAGCAACACACATGGGTCTCTTTAGGGAAAGAAGACTAGCTTTGCTGAGTGGATGATCCATATTTAAAGCATGTTCCACAGAGCTAAGACAAGACAGTAGCTCATTGGATAATTGAGAAAACATTCATGGGACAATACTTTAGAATGGGTCCCACGGTCCAGACCAGGTGCTAATCTCTATTATGAATTCCATTCTGTTTTGACCAGATTATCATCCTGGGAGAAAAATCTCCCTACTGAAGCTGACACATTATCAGCTTGGGAAGAAGCTGTGAGAGAACTAGGAGATGCCCCAGCCTGAGAGTGATTTTCCAGGCTGTAATTTTCCTAGGCTTCTAACGGTGTCCACAGTTTGGGATAAAGACAGTTTAACAAGTAAAGCAAAAGCTGTGCATGCAAAGAAAAAGAATTTATTCACCCCTTCCATGGGCGAGTATGTGTTCAGCCATGCCCAGGAAAGCAGGGCTCCATCACATGTAGTAGTGACTTGGGAAGACAAGCATCATCATTCTGAATGTGCCCTCTTCCTTCTTCTTACCCCCAAGTTTATGTGCTGAACATGTTGCCACATGGTAGGAGAAAGGTCCATGGGATCAGCCATCCTGGCTGTGTCCCCTCCCAGCTCCTTGTGCACCCCCAGCCTCCTCTCTGGCAGGCTGGTGTGAGAAGCAGAAAAGGCCTTGGATCTGTGTAAGTACTCCATGGCTATAACTGAAACAATCCTGAATTATCAACATTCTTTTAATCACAAATCAAAACCACAGCTACTATGAAGAAAATTAACTCCATCCCAGCCAGCGCCTGCACACTGCCTCAATGATGAGCCAAAATGCTGTCTGAAACCTTTTTCTGACTGCATTATCCTCAGTCTATTTCATTGAGCTTTGGACTAACACTTCACCTGCTCAGCCTGCACACAGGGGCAACTTGGGCAGCCCCTCTGACAGGTGGCTACAGATTCCATTGCCAGTGCCCCTGATAACACCTCTGACAATCACATGCTAATCCCATTTCCAGCCAAAGCATACTCATTCTCTTTGATAGATTATTTTTACTGTATATGGTCTTAAATCATACTGACAGAACATGTAGCTTTTTGTTTGAAAACAACATATTGCACTAGTTTTTTAACAATGCTACTGCAGAAATGGTAAATCAAACATATTGTTAATATATATTTATATTCATTATTAGTATCTAGTATAACTTTTATAAGCATACCCTCTAGCCATGTGTTCTACACCACATCTAATTAATACCTGCCATTTATGTTTTATTCCCTCTGTGCTCTTCCCTCCAGTGGGGGAGAGCAGGGAGTGCAGTGGAGCACTCAGTTTTGTCAGGGTGTTTGGTTTTGGTTCTGGTGTTAAACGTGCTGCTTTGTGCTTGTGTCAGGGACTGAGGGGGCTCAGCAGCACTTCTCACCCTGGAGCAGCAGCTGAGGAGGGGTCAGGGCTCCTGCAGGAGGACATTGGCTCCCTGCCTCCCAGCCAAGTGCCCAAGCCCCCTGTACAGAGAAATTTGGTAAGCGAAATCTATGAGTTCATGTGTATGAACGCACAGATTTGCATTATGCAATGCAAAAGCAGAATATAAATATTCAAGGAAACCTTCTATTCGTGAGAAGTAGTCAATACCTCATGGTTTGAAACAGAAGTAGTTTCACAGGGGTATTTTTTCTGTAATGGTCAGGAAAGGTATTTTGGCAGCAGGGAGGGAAGAAGTTGGCTCTGTCACTCCACCAGCTCCTCCTGAGAACAAGCAGACAAAGGGAAGGTGAGTATAAAATAGATGCCTCCAAGGAAAATGCCCTCTGCTACCATCAAGAAGAGTTAATTTTGGCAAGCTGATATCTCTGATTGATTTTCTGAAAACCAACACTTACACAGTGTCTATAAATTAACTTTCAGATTTCCAGTGAAGACAAGGACAAATTTTACCCTTGTCACCCGTGGGTTGCAAGGACAGATCTTGTGACAAGAACTAAAATCTGGAACTCATTTTAAAAGCAGATTTGACACAACACTAGCCATTGGAATACATCCAATTTATAATTATAAGACTGGGAAACTTTAAATTAGGTCAAACTTCAGCTCCAAATTTAAATGAAAGCATTCAAGGACTTAATGCATATGAGCAAGACATGCAATGTTGCATTTCACACTGGCCACTTCAAGGCTGAAATGATATTAAAAGTAAGAGTGTTAAATAAGTGAATTTCTTTTTAATCAAGAGTTGCAGTTTTCTTTGCTCATCACTTTGTGCTAGAGGGCCATGAAACTATCTCAGCAAAACTGTCAGTGTTTGCAGCCTCTGTAGCCTGCTCCCCAGTGAAGCTGAGCTACTTATTTAGCTGTAAAAATATTTCCCTTGTTGGAGTTTCTAAAATTACCCACAGAAAAAAGTTTGATAAATCTGTCCTGAATGTAATGGCAAATCTCAAGAAATTTACCTTTAAAAAATTTATTTACCAGAGACAGTTCAGCTTTAGATTAAATATTTGCTTTTCCACAAGGCTTTGTTTTTCCATAATTTACCAACAAGTTTGATTGGTAAAACGAAAAAAGCTGATGAGTTGCCACAAGATAGGTAGTGAAATGATGGTTCTGTTTTACAATGGATACTAGAGCTCTGCTGACTGCCATGTTTTCAATCCTCAGTGTAGACCATCTTGAAATCCTACTGGAGGTTGGTAGGAACTCAGTTGGAGCCATACCGGATCCTTTTTTTCTTTTTTCCAATCTAGAGTGTGGACAGCGTGTAGAGAAGTAGTGATGTGTCTTTCACACTGTACTAGGCTGCAGGACACAGCTCTGAAATGAGACAGTAAGAACTAAACTCAACTAGTCAGAAAAAATAATTTAGTTAATGGAAAAATGACTTCTATTTGGATTATGCAAGAAATCGTCATGCTTTGGGCTGAAACAAAGCCTTCCCTAAGTGCACAGAGCAAGCAGCTCCCATTCTTTTTTTTCTTTTAAAATTCCATTTTATGACAGTAAGACTAGCAAACTCTCTTCTGTGAACCCACCTCTCAAAGACATTTCATCAAAGTAACAAGGTTACCTACTGGAAATCTAGCATCAAAGATATAGTGCTGTCATACAGGGCAGGGGCAAAAAGAAAGTACAGGGAATGATGCATTGCTTCCAACTTAACTGCAGATAGTCAGGAGGAAGTTCACTTATTATTTTTACAGCAGTTTGTGGGTTTTTTCATGTGTGTTTGAAGGCAATTATACCAGGGGAAAAAAAGACACCGGAAACCCCACCAAAACCAACCAAAAAAAACCAAACCAAACCAAACCAAAACTAAAAACCGAACAAAAAACCAAAAACCAAACCACAGCCTCTCTCATTCCTAAAAAATCCCCCTGTTAAGTTACCATTTCACGTCTTCAAATATATCTCTCACTTTTCCCTTCACCCTTTTTTGACAGCTGAAATAGGCTGCAAATATTACACACCATTTTAGGTAGTACAATAGAGAATTGCTTGAATTAATTAATGCAAACTTATTTTCCACAGTGTCCAGGGATGCAAAACCTAACTGTAAGTAACAGATGGGCAAAATAATAAATATTCCATCTTATTTTGACTTTTAATCATTTCCTCCATGTTGTATTAAAAGGAACATAGATAAACAGCCCCTTTTTAATATGAGCATGCTAATTATAAACTACTCCTTAAAACTGTAATAGGAAAAATAAATTACTTACTTGAAAAGGAGCTACTAGTTTATCCAATCTAGGGTAGCAGACAGAAAATTTTCTCAGTAGTAACCTATTGCTTAAAACTGTAATAGGCAAAAATAAATTACTTGGTTGAAAAGAAGCTACTAGTTTATTGAAGCTGGGATTGCAGATAGAAAATTTACTTAGCAGTTTGGGATTTTGTTGTGTTTATTTTTACGTCGAGGGCTGCCTTCAGGATGGAATTCCTCCCCATGCTGCCATCGGCTGAAACCGACCACGTCTCTGCCCCTGTCACTTTGCTTTTCGAGATCTGCAGCCCATCCTGTAAAAGGCAGGGCAACACTACTGATGTCTCACCTCAGGGCTGGTGTTTTCCCCCATGTTAATGTTCAAGTGGCACTTTAGTCAAAATGGTGCTTAAAGGTCTTTGTAAGGAATTCTTTCCTTGTAAGGAAATCATCACACTAAGAGTGTAACTCCAGCCTAAATTCTGCTTTTAACACAAAACATCATTAGCTTCATCAAAAAGAGATGCTGCTTCTACTCGCACATTAGAAACCCTTTATTTCCCTTTTGCCAAGAATTCCTTATGTTTCATCAACTGTCCTTCATAAGAGGAAAGAATAAATCTTTTTCTTTCAGAAGAAGACTGCCCAGACAAATCCTCTTTACCTTAAATTCCCAGTTTTGGGCCAAATTTATTTATTGGTTATTTGATTAGGGACTTCCAGAAAAATCCATGAGACCTGCTTTCAAGCTTTTAAATTCTGGTCCTGTTGAAGGTAAGGAAATATAACATTCCAACAGAAGAATACACGTTTTCAGAGGAAATCCTTTAAATCATTTGAGATAACTAGAAGCCTGTTTATCCAAGAAAAAGGCCAGTACACTGAAGTACAGCAAACTAGGTCTTCTTTTTAAGCAAGTAAGAAAATAAATATTGGCTTTATCACCCAGTTTAAAAAGAAAAGCCCCACAACAACTGTCTCAACACTAGCTGTATGAAGAAATGAAATATGACATGTATTTTCTTTAAGGAAAATATTGCAGCTTTTCATTAGGATGAAATATATACACAGACATGTGGTCATCAGTTGGGAAAATTTATATACTTTAAATAAATACCAGCATAGTCAAACACATTGTTGAAATGCAAGTAAGTTTTTTACATGCTATAAACATATTGGTCCCATTACCCGAGTGCAAGTTTCACATGAATTAAATGACAAGTAATCAAAAACTTTGAAAAATTAATGTGGAGTTAAATTCAAAATGGCCAGGGTAATGAAGTCATCTGCTAAAATGTCATCTTTGAGACATTCAGAATATCTATTCCTTGCACATATGCAAAAACACAGCAAGGAAAGAACAGGTTTTAAAGTTGATTTCTGTATAAACTTGGGAATATGTCCATGAAGAAAATACTATACTGACACGTGAATTGTTCAGTTAAATACAGGTTCACTATCCTAAACAAAACATCAGTCCAATAAGATTCAATTTTTTCTAGGACTTCAGGGAAAAGAAAAAAAATTAATACAAAAGGACAGACATCCTGTGTGTTTTGGAATCTGAGGAGATTCAAGGCACAATCAAGTAAGCCAGTTGGAGAAATTATTTTCATTATTCATATGCCAACATGCATCAGTAAATTAACAAGAGAACATATAATGCCTTCAAAATTAATGGCCACGCTTTCTTTGAGGGCTGTAAGGTTATGATTTCAAGTTGCTTTACTACATATATCTCAAAAATTTTTACTGAGACTGGTACTGCAGTAGTGTAGAGCTTTAGAGGAGCAATCTAAATCCTCTTTTTCCTTCTGAATTGTTAGCAAAGGTGCAGGCAAGCATTCCCAGTGCACACTATTTGCAGTGCATTAAAATTTAAGCAGCAGAAAGAGGTCCAGATCCATCTTGAGATGTTAGATCTTTAGATGCTCTGTGTTCAGCCTTCTAAACTGAACACATTTGATATAAAAGGCAGTGAGAGACACATTACAGGAGAATTTTAGGAGGGTATAGAGAAGAACTATTTTTACTTACAGTACTTTTAAGGATAAAATATATGTTTTCATATTTAAAAAACCCCATAAACTTACAAACAGCTGACATTACATCTTTATAGCCATGAATATCAAGATAAAACGCAAGAAAAAATGGGTTTTCAGCCTTTAAACTAATTATCCATAGTTTTCTTGAAGCTTTCAAAGAAAGAGTATTGAAAATGTTAAAAACAGGACAAATGAGCTTAAAAGTTTGTTTATGGAAATAAGTAAATAGCAGAACCTACCCAGAATAGTTTCAGCAGGTAGAAACCAGCTGAATTTATAGTGACATTTGGAAAATTAACAGGAAAAGTCAGCTATTTGTTTCATTTGTAAGGAAAAATGATGACGGCATGCTGTTTGCAAGGCTGCTGTGTAAACACATGGTCATTAAAAAAACTAAACAGAGAAATAGTAAAGTGGTGCCTTGCACAGAAGAATGTCATATAATAGTAGAGAAAATTGAACAGCTTGTGAGCTCCCATAAAATAAAAATATTGCAAAATTAACATAAATAGACAACCATCACTAATATACAGAGATACACACCAGAAAATGTTTGACTGCTGGGAAAGCACATTTTTGAAAGAATTCATGCACAAAATTCACAGAATCAGCACTGGGCAGTATAAAGCTGTGGTGCAAGATTTCCTTAGTACTCTACCTGCTCAACTCCATGCCCTTAATTAACCATATCCTATATTGGAGGGTTTCACATCTTTTCAGGATGGCAAAAAAGCTGGAGGTGGTATTGCAATCTATTTTACTAGTATTTTGAATTTACAAAGAACAATAGGCCAGAGTGGGTTATAGATGGGGGTACTGGTTACAGATGAGGAAATCACAATTGAAATCACACTTGATGGATCTTCCCTTGCCTCTGCCACCAGAAGGAAAAAATACAAGCTCTCCTGGACTTGGTGGTTTTGGTCTGGAAGACACCATCTGGAAATGAGTGCCTCCCAGTATGGAGCATTTCTGTTTCTAAAATTTAATGGTTTTCAAAAGTGAGAGATGATCTTGGAATACAGAAGCCTTTGCGTACAACACAGGTCACTCCTGTGTGAGAGTTTGAATCACAGCCCTGGGAGTAGACATCTGCCCTGGCATCATTGAGAAGATATGTTCCATCAGGCAATACCTAACCTTTCCTTGGATGTGGGAGAGAGCACTAATAATTCATCTTTTGAGGACTTTCAAATTTAAAATGAACATTTTTGTCATTGTCCCAGAGCAGAGCATGTGGTTATGAAGACAGCATTAAATTGGGAGCTGTGTGCGTGCTTCAGCTTCTACAAGATAATGTGGAGATATGGAACCCAATCTGGACATTAATCACTGGCAGAGACTGTGCAGGTGAGGTTAAGATGCTGGGAAGAGAAGGGTTCTACTGCTCAGGGAATACAAATATTGGCAATGGGAGAAAATACATTTTGTGGTTCAAATCAAACAGGTGTAGGCAGGCAAAAAACAGAGCCTTCCTGTTTTAGCTGATGTTAATTGGAAGTAAAGCTCTGCTTTAAGATAATTCCCTTATTAATGAATGTCAATAGCAAAGCAGATATTAGCTCAAAATCACCCACTAGCTCAATGGCAAGAAGAAGTTTCTGCATTCTTTCAGACACCGAAAAAGTGCACAACAGTGCACAAAGGAGCATACTAAGCAAAAAAAAAAAAAAAAAAGAGAAAGAGAAAATAGCTGAGGCTAGTAATCAAAATACTTTATTACGAATAAAAATATTTTTGGTGTCAGAATTTTTGGTGTCAGAAAGCAAAAGGTTGTATTTCTCTCTCTTAGACTATTTATTACCAAAATTAAATTAGTTTTCATCTCTCGTTTGGGGAATATACTTGCAGAAAAAATGAGTTCACTTCTTTTGCCATCTACCAGCACAACATACTATCCTATTTAATTTTCATGTTAGAAAATGTTTTCTTGTTATTATAGTGGTATCAAAGAGTACTTTCTTTAAACACACAGATGCAGCATAATATCTCTCTGTGAAATAAGAGAAATTCTGAAGTTGTTTGAATTGTGTGATCTGTTATAATGTAATGTCAGACCTGATGCAGTGGCATACTGGCTCACTTTCTCCACAGTCTGAAATTCTGGTAAATACTTGCCCCTTACACAGTTTCGGACCTTGTAACATACTAGTGAACTTACTGTC
>VZTT01014723.1:47334-71652 GCA_013400855.1 Buphagus erythrorhynchus | reverse complement strand
GCTCCGCAGAGCCCGGCGCTGCAGAGCCACGGCGGCGGCGCAGGCCGGGCCCGGCCGAACATGGCAGCGGCCCCCGCGGCCGGCCTTGCGTGACTGATGCCGCGGCCCTCCTGAGCCGGCAGGCGGGCCTCGTGTTCGTCACGTCCATGGATGTCTCTTCCGATCCGTATCTGCCCTACGATGGAGGGGGAGGAGACGGCATTCCGCTCCGGGAGTTGCATAAACGAGGTATGCCGGATTGGCGTTTGGGTTACTTGTTTGCATAGCTGTACGTGCGGGACCGCTGTCCGCGTTTGAAACAGGGACGTAAAGGCTTGCTAATTATCGAACTGCTTTGTTTTGCCTACCCGATGCCTTTTGTGGGAGGAGAATTCAGGAATTCACTCTGGCTGGTTCCTGTGTTGTCAGGGATTGTTTTCTCTGCGGGCAGATCAGTCCTGCTTCACGTCTCATCGCCCTGTGACTCCATCTTCGATATGTGGCAGGCTTGCCTTTCGCTCTCTCTCAGGTTTTTTTGTGTGTGATTTTGTTTTTAATCAAGAAAGCCATCTCGTGCAGAAGAAAATCCCTCCAACAACTGTGTTTGTTTTTGACTACGACCAAATTAGCTAGAGTTACTAAACAGGATATTTACCTGCCTTCCACTAACATGAATGGGAACAGTGTTTGCTTGGCTTTGAAGTTTCCGTACCTGATTTAAAGCCTTAACCGGTTTGTTGCCGTCTTTGATATGCCAAGGGTCAGCTCTGCAATGGTAATATGTCAGTTCAGCAAATATTGATGAACTCATAAGGAACTGATACTTTAGGGTAGGTTTTTACACTGTTGCTTGTAAGGAAGCAGATTTAGAAAGAAAAGTGTTATCAGTGTTCAGGGGGAAAAAAATCCTCTCTTGAACTTACATTTTGTTTCTCACTGCAAATTTAAAGCAGAATGCATTCTGAAAAGATCTGGTTTTGTCCTGAGAAGTTGTAGTAGGAATAAAAGTTATGCCTTCAAATTCTGAGGATATAAGTGTGTTTTCTTGTTTGGATTGGATAGTAACAATCCGGTATTTAAAACAATAAATGTAGTGAATTCCTACTTTTGTTTAAATTGAGCAGTCTAAAATTAGAAAGTTATCAACATTTATAGCTGCTGGCGTAAGCATTAGAGAAGAAGGCTGAGAGGTAGGCTGAGAATAGAGAGATGATTTACATAAAATGATTTTTTTAATCTTCATGTAATTTAGCAATTTTTGTGTCCGTGCAAACTCTTGTTTCTGTGAATAATTTAGCTCATAATTTATTTTCATCTAACATTTTATTTGTCTTTTAGTAGTTGACATAGAAGGTTATTTGTTGTCTCTTTATGATTCTTGGAATGTTTTTCAGCGTATCTTAAGAACTCAACAAGTTCCAATACAGTTTATTTTAGACAAGCAAATTTTACACTGTCTAGCAAGTGCTAGATAGTTCTCTGAGATTTTAGAATCACTTCTGAGGAATTGAGGCAGGTGTTTTCTTGAAGGATTTGCAAAATGTGAATTTGGGATCTTATCAAGGCTGAATAGAAATACCTGAAGGGAGGGTGCAAATAAGGTGGAGACAGGCACTTCTCAGTGGTGCCCAGTGACAGGACCAGAGGCAATGGGCACAGACTGAACATGGGGCCGTGCCCTCTGAACATCAGGAAACAGTTTTATACTTCAAGGTTGACTGAGTGCTGTAACAGGTCACCTAGACAGATTGTGAAATTTCCTTCCTCAGAGATGTTCAAAAGCCATGTGGACATGGTCCTGGAAAACAACTCTAGGTGACTCTGCTTGAGTAGGGGGTTTGGACAAGATAGCCTCCAGAGATCCCTTCCACCCTCAACCATCCAGTGAGTTTAGATTTGTAAATAGATTTAAATATAAGAACTCAGACTCTGCAGTTATAGTTGGATCAATTGAAATGTGATCAGTTGTATATTCCTGGAAACTGACAGGTTTTAGTTGATTTTTACAATACAAAAAGTAGATATTTGCAGTGCAAAGTGGTGTCTGGCACACTGGAGTATTGCTGTTAAACATAATGTTTGCAAATACTGTAATGAAAACTGTTGAGGCTTCAGCTAGGTATCTCCATTGTGGTGACACTGCTGGGGGCCAGCAAGACAATTCCCTGTTGTGACTTGTCTTTTTTGCAGTTTCACTGAATTCTGTTAGGACTTGTGCTTCCCATATTCTAATACTGTGTTTCAAAACAAACATTACTGGTGCTTCTTGGGCTTGCTGTAGTGAGTTTTGATTTAAAAAGCCCTGAACAACCAACAACAAAATCTGAGTAGTGTCACTGTAATCTCTTGCAATTCTGAATTTTTCAAGTGCCTATCAAACCACGACAATATGTCTCTTTAGAAGATGACTCCAGACCAGTTTGTTCCAATAGATGTAACCAAAATTTGTAAGTTTGTCCTGCTGGTTTATGGTGTCACAGTAATCTGTTATTGTGATTCAGCTATTAAAATAAAGCTCAAAATGCTAGCAGACAAAACCTGAAATTGAAGGTAAATTCTTGACATTACTTTGTGTACTACCAAGATTTTTATTTTCCTCTCATGTAGATAGATTTCACAGCATTGTGATAACAAGCTCAGAGAACATGGGTAAAGATATTCCAAGAAAGCAGACATAATTGTCAAGGAGTGGTGAATTTTTTCCCTTATTCACATACTGACAACTTGTATGTCCTGCAGAGTAATGTTCACATCATGCAAAATTGCTCTGTAACATCAAAGCATTTGTTGCACTAATTGACTGCAGTGGCTCACTGAAAGTAGCTGCACCTCAGCAATTATAACATGACTGTTTAAATCAGCAGGGGTCTTTGAGGTTTAATTAATGGCCTTCACTAATGTTTAGTGAGATGAAATACAAAGTATTATAATACATTATTATTAAAGGCCTGATCTGTTAGCTTGCATTAAGAAGATTTTTTCCCCGTGCAAATACACTATGAAACATCAAATGGAAAGATTTTAAAATATGTATTTATTAATTGTGTTTATCTTTTATGTTGATTACTACTACTATCTCTTACAAAAAAAAAAAAAAAAGCTAAACACATATTATTGAATACTTCTTGCCAGGAGCTCATTTGACTTGTGCTGTCCTACGACTTCTTTTTATGTGATACTAAATGCATTGTTCCAGACCTACTTATCCTCCCTGACACACAAATAAAACTTCACAGCACAGTTAACTTCTGCTCTCTTCTCTACTAAATAAGAGATAAAAATACTACTTCTCAGAAGGGGTTTAAAAGTTCTGATTTAGGATTGCATATATCCCAAGTAACTGGAATGTACATTTTTGTAAGAATTTTTCATATAACAAACAATACACTGCAAAATATGTTGTGTAAATAAATTATTTGTATTACCCTCGGATTTATTTTTGTATAAATCTTACTACCTTAACCCTTTTGAAAGTTCAGAATGATCAGTGTCTTACTTGTCTTCCAACCATTCACATACACGCTCACACTCTGATTCCCTTACCCCTGCCCCTCTTTTTATTATTCTTAAATAAGCATTCATTTTACCCCACTTTAAAAATTTGAAATCTGAGCAATAGCATGTATAGTGGCCAGGCTACCAGATCAAGCAAGACTTGATCTTTAGTAAGCACAAGATTTGTTGACTCCCAGTTATTTTATTTATACATATACATAAACATGTCTTAGATTTAAGAAATTGGAAGTCCTCAAAGCAAAATTAATGAAATTTTGTTTCACTGATAATCTCTGATTGAGTCAATAGCCAGGAGATGTGAAAATTATGTATATAAAGGATATGCCAGATTTACTGATGACTTAGTTTTAGTAAACTTAATTTTTTGGGAGACAAAATAAGTCACAATTTCATTTATTGTGCACCAATCACCAGCCATGAAGGTGCAACTTCTCTTGCTTAGGCAGTACTAATAGTAACACAGGGGAAGCCTCTCAGCCACCTGGAGCCTCACCTGTTGCTGTGAGCTGTGGGGCAGAGAATATTTAATAATATCCTAGAAAGACTTTGTGTCAGATGCATACTGAGCTAGTTCAGCTCTTCTTAAGTGATAAAACTTATACTTTGGTATATTAGGCTGCATTTCTGCTTAAGGGCCTCTTATGTTTAAGAATTAGTAATAAATGGAAAGTCAATACCAGTGTGACCTTTGAAATAAATGGGTATGAAAGTTGTGTACACACACTCAGAGCTAGAACTTGACCCTGAAATTTTATTGGTTGCAGAGGGAGAGTTAAAAAAATATTTTTCAAGATTAATTACATGTTTACAACAGAAAATGTGATCAAGATTATACGATCATTCTCTAACTTTAAGTTCTTTGAGAAGAAACATAACATGGAGAAACTCAATATGATTATGGCACTGTATTTCTGCTGTGCTTTGTTTTAAGGTTCCTTGTGTAAAAGAGGGATAAGGATTTTTAATTATGAGTTTAGCATATTTGACTTTGGTGATTAGCATTAAGTACCATCAGATGTAACTTCAGTTCATTTAGGTAGTTACAGATTATCTCTCTGCATGTGCTGTATAACTAGTAAGGTTCTCTATGAAGCATGTTTCTCAATTTTGGAAATAATTTTTTTATGTATTTTTATTTGAGGTATTCGAAAACTAATGAATGGACCAAGATTATGCCCTTCTTGGGTCTGAATGTGGTCTAATTGGGATAATCGTATTAACAGAACTATTATTTTTGCTGCATCCTGTCTTTGCCCTCTAAAACAACATATAAATAAGTTGCTCTTATGTACATGCAGCAGCAGCACTTAGAAATCTAATTATCTAAATTTCTGGTGTTCTGACTGTTATGGCCTTGGTCATTGTTAGATCATAGATAATTTCCCTTTTGTAATGTTTGCTTTATCCAACTTTATATATTTTTATACCTTCTATTTTTCTCATCTCCTTCCTCATTATTCACCTTACATATAAGTCGTAGATTTAGTAGTGGGAGGATCTCAATAACTTTTCACTTGCATATCTGAAGTCCCTATTCATCACAGGCATAATTAAATAAACACAGTCCATTTGCCTTTACGACTGCGAGATAAGAAATATAACAATAAATCCTTCTTTTATTTTCTTTTTTGGTGCTGCATCATAGAAACAGAAATGTTTGTTTCGCCTAAAGGGAAAAGCAAAGCTCAGGGTTTCGTTGGGTTTTTTTTTTCCCCTGTCCATTTGTGGTGGACACAAATCTTCAAAAGTCTTGATTTAACTCAGAGGTGCTACTATTGAACTTTGATTTGACTGCTGCTTTCTAAAAGGTTATTTTTAAATCCAGATCTATTTGGGGGGCAGATGAAATGGAGGGTATTACAATGCAGTACTTTGGTAAATAGTACAACTTATCTTTGTTCTTCAAAACTTGTTCCATGTCTTCCTGTTTCCCATTTATCAGATTTTTTCCAGCTGATTTTTGTCAGTTTGTGTATATATAGTTGTGTCAATTTTATATGCATTTTGATTGTAGTGCAGAGACCAGTTTCTGTTTGAAAGCCTTTGCAGTAGAAGAGCTAACTGAAGAGACATGCTGAAAATTCGTAGTTGCACACAAAGTGGAATGTATTACTTGATTACAAAGACTTTAACTCCACAACAGTATTTATTAATATATATTATTAATAATATATTATTAATCAACAACAGTAGTGAATTACACTGGCATTATGTTCTGTGCTTCTGATTCTGAAATTTAAAAATTGCTTCTAGCCAGGAAAAGGAAATAGTGCTTAATGACTCTTTTTGAGTGGTTACAGACAAATTTAAATAAACTGATGATTGTTTCTTGTCTTTTTAATTGAAAGCCTCATATTTTGAGGTCTGAATATGGAGACAGAAAGAAGCTGAGGCACTAACACGTACCTTGTGTATACAAATCTTCTTTGTTACAAGCGTAAGGGATCCTTACAGTGTGTGTTGTGCTCAGGGTGCTTCCCTGCCTCCACTCCCCTTGCCACCTAATACCCAAGGACATACGGGTGAAGCAAAGCCTTGGATTAGAATCTGGCCTCTGGAAAGCTACAGCCCCTGCTGATTTTAACACTCAGCAGATTTGGATGGTCATGTCAGGGGGAGCTTATTGCAGCCTTTACTGTAATCTGACTAGCTTCATTTTCACTCCCAGAGGTGCATTTATTTTTTTTCCCTCCTCCTTTCACACTGCTGGGAGTAGCCCAAAGGAGACACGTTTGCACTGCCGTCAGCCATAAGAACAGTGGCTGAGGTGAATGCTGTGTACTTGTGCATTGTTTAGAAAAAGGGATGGGTGAGCAGCAGCAGCTATTCTTGCTGTAAGAGTCAGCAATTACATAGCTTGTAGAGAAATACCTTTGAGAAATTAGGTCCTGTTATTGTTCTGCCATTGAATTGACAGCATTGACATTGTTTATCTGTTGTTTTCACAGCTCTGGAATGTTTCTAAACCTTTGGGAGTTTTGAGCTCTGTGAAATAGATGTTACTGTATAGTGTCTGGACATTAATATTTATAGTTTTGAGTTGTTTCCAGCAGAAAGTTATAATTAAAATCTAACAAGACCCCAAGGGTGCATTTATGTATTTCAGGATAACTAGTCTAACAGTTTGTTGCTATGGAAGGAGGTGAACTTGTTGCTCCTCATCTATTCTCTCAGTTTTTGCCCTTGCACTGGCTGTGTTTCTTCTCCAATAGCACAGAAACTTGATTCCAGTTCCATATAATGGCAGATTTTTTTGTTGTTGTTAGTTTTGTCTGCTTAGTTGGATTAGCATGTTGGCTTGGTTTACTGTGCAGTCAGATCAAGGGTGACAGAGCTGATCCAAGGGTAAGAGTGGGAGTGTGTGACCAAAAATGGCAGGGAGAAACAGGGGGAGCAAGATCTACTCTTTGTGTGCCAGCAGTCAATTAGATCAGCTCAGTCTTACTGCGTAATTATGTCCCGAGAGGTATGTCTCATTTCTTAAAATGGAATAAGGTAATATAGGCTCAGTTTGAGACAATGGTGTATTTTCTGATGTGCATTCAGAAGATGGATATCATGCTGTGTAGCATATAGATGGGGTTCTTAAGCTTTATCATAAGATTATGGTCCTTTGTTAACTCTGATAACTTGTTAACTTCTTGAGAAGCCTGTTCTTGTCTCAGTTCTGTACTTTATTCTCTTGTGAGAGTGTAGCTGTGAGGATTTGTTCTCTAGGTGATACTGACTAATTGTTCAGATAATCACTTGGTGGATTACCACATAAAAATCTATTGTGCATCATTTGACTATCCAGGATGTAGCATTTGTCTTAAATCTTGATGTTTCTCTTATTATTTTTATGAGAAAAGAAGGAACACAGCCTACAAGGAAAGAGTTGGGGAAGATTGTTGAACAGTTATGCATAAATCAGGAGCAGCATGTGTGTTGTAAAACTCCTTTCTTGTGTGAAATAAATTAGCTGTGAACTCACCAGGTACTTTTTTAAAAAAACCACACCTTTCATCAGCTGCATATGTTCCAGGGTTACTTTCAAATTTGAAAGAAATCTCCTCAGTTGCAAAAAGACAAAGCAGTATGGGATTACTGCTGCAGTAGGTGAGGCAGCCTTTAAAAAAACTGTGCATGGCCTCAAGATTGCTGTGTGTAATCTACATAAATCAGCTTTCTGTCATGTTTATCATAGTTCCAACATCAATCAAGATTGAATACTGCTTGTATGAGGCACATCTATAAAATATAAAATATGAAAAAAGAAGTATTCCTTGCCTTAATGAGGGACAAAAGGCAGGGAGGAATCCTGATATATAAAGCAGATTCTGTGAGTATAGCAAAATATTAGTTCTGTAATTTTTTTTCCTAGTGGTTCAGGAGAAACTAGCTTGGCAAAGCAGGAGGTTGGATCAGTGTTGGGACCCAACAGCCATTGAGTATAACTTCATGTTCAAAGAGAGATGCAGGAGAGCAGTACAGTAATGACTGTTCATTTTTTGTCAGACATAGTATCTTCTCAAGCAATTTTGGATTGTATTTTTAAAATTCTCATTGAAATTTAAAGAAGAAGAAAGAAAAAATCCTTCACTTCTTCAGACATAAAAGCTTTTTTATGGCGTTGGAATCCACTTTTCTTATTCTGGTTTCATTTGTGTATCATTTTTGTTTTTCCTGTGCTTCATTCTCATCAGGTGTCCCAAAGTACAGTGTTTTTCTGCTAACCTTAATGCTTATTACAGTTTTTTTTTTTAAACGTTGTGCAATATTTTTTTTAACAACTTCAGTTGAAACAATTCTTCAGCAACACCAGAGCTGATGGCTGAGAAAGCACTGTGCTCAAGGCTTGGAATTACATGCATAGAAAGATAACAAAAGCCAGCTGCCTTTCTAGAAGGTAGATCATTCAAGACTTACAGTGACTGAATCCCCCAAAAGAGTTTCCTTTTTTGCTCTTACTGCCATGTTGCTTTTATTGTATAGAAGCTTACTGTCCATAAGCTTGCAGTCTGTGATTGCGGCAGCTCACAGCAGTTACATCTTGAGATTCAGGACAGCCAGCACAGCTTCACCAAGGTTCATGCCTGACCAACCCAGTGGCCTTCTCTGACAGAGTGATTCCATCAGTGAAAAAGGGAAGGGTTACAGATACTGTTTATCTGGACTTCTGTAAAGCCTTTGACATGGTTCTCCACAACATCCTTCTTTCTAAACTGGACAGAGATGGATTTCATGAACAGGCCATTAGATGGATAAGAAATTGCTTGGATGCATGGACGCCCACATCCAGAGGGTAGGGGTCAATGGCTCAGAGTTTTGATGGAGGTAAGTGACAAGTGGTGTCCCTCAAGGGTCCATATTGAGACTGGTGTTATTTAATATCTTCATTAATGATGTAGATGAAGGGATCGAGTGTGATTTTGCTTGGCAGATGTGTAGATGACAGCCAGCTGAGTGGTGCTGTTGACAATCCTGAAGGATGGGATACTATCCAGAGGAACCTGGATAAGCTCCAGAAGTGAGCCTATGGGAATCTCATGAGGTTTAACAAGACCAAGTGGAAGGGGGTGTTGGTGGATGAGAAGCTGAACATGGCCTGGCCATGTGCACTTGCAACCAGGAAAGCCAAACATGTCCTAGGCTGCATCCAAAGCAGTGTGGGCAGCAGGGCGAGGGAGGAGATTCTTCTCGTCTGCCCCACTCTGGTGTGACTCCACCTGCAGTGCTGCACCCAGCTCTGGGTCCCCAGCACAGGAAGGACACTGACCTGTTGGAGCAAGTGCAGCAGAGGGACACCAAGATGATCACAGAGCTGGAGCACCTCTCCTATGGGGAAAGGCTGAGAGAATTGGGATTGTTCAGCCTGGAAGAGAGAAGGTTTTGAGGTGATCTAGTTGTTGCCTTCCAGTACCTGAAAGGAACCTCCAAGAAAGATGGAGAAAGACTATTTACAAGAGTGCATAGTGACAGAACAAGGGGGAATGGCTTCAAATGGAGAGGAGGTTTAGATTAGATACTGGAAGAAATTATTTACTGTGATGGTGGCACTGGAACAGGTGGCACAGGTTGCCCATATAAGCTGTAGATGCCCCATGCCTGACAGTGTTCAGGACCGAGTTGGATGGGACTTTGAGCAACCTGTCTAGAGGAAGGTGTCCCTGCCCAAGAACTAGATCATCTTTAAGGTCCCTTCCAGCCTAAACTATTCTGTGCTTTTGCCTTATTTTTGCAAAGTGTGGAAAGACTGTGTTTGCTTTATAAGGATTCTTATGAATTGTACTAAGCCTCTGAGAGGATCAGTATACTACTGTTACCGTCTTTCTAGTAACATGAGTTTGGAATAGCAGTAATAATAAAAGTTCTGCTTCCACTTTTACCATTAGATTCCAGTCTCATAAAAACTTAAGCAAACTCATGTGTAACAAAAAGGCTTTACTTTCTTTGCAGCTCCAAAATGGCTTAGGTATCCTCATATGAATATCAGAAGTGTTCTCTTATCGTAGCTAGAGGCTATGCCTATACATTTTGTATGCTAAGTGCTTGTGGTTTTTAAGACCAAAACTGCTTCTATTTTGGTGAAAAGCATGTAGCCTGAGAAAGCATCTTGAAACTTGAGGACTGGGGAAGAGGAAGGAAGAGGAAATACTTTTGAGGGTTTGCTAAGTGCTACAATTTATCTGTGTAATGATGATTTCCTGCCTGATTATTAGAATGTTATGATGAAATATTTGTATTCTGGAAAGGGTTTTAACATTGCGTTGAAAATACATTTAATGACACTTTGGAACTGGGAGTAAAAAGTGAGAATTTGTGTGTTTATGCTGATGAGAATCATTATCTTCATAGCTGGAAGGAGCATCTTGCTGTATGAAAAGCTAGAGAAGGAAGGGTAGAAAGGGAAGTGAAAGCTTGGAAAAGTGTTAAGTCTTAGTGAAAGCATATTTCTCTAAAATCTCCTTTAGAATATTTGCTTACTACATAGATCATAATACTGACAGGAGAATGTCATCTCAGACTTCTTGTATCTTAGATACAGAGCGTCAGATTTTATAGAATTGTCCTCTTCATGGTCCCCCAAGGATGCCTTTCTACCACACTCACTGCTGCCTGTTTTCTCACTTAGTACAAGATTACAGCTATTCAGGCTATTCAGCTATTGCATCAGGCACTCACAGCAGCTCTGTATTCAACAAAACCTCCTCTTCATATCTTCTTGTGTCTCTTCTCCATCATATAATAATCACTTACATTCCAGTATTTGGTGTGCTGGCAACTGTTGGCAAAGTAGGAACCTGACATAGTTTCAATAGGATTTTTACTGTCTCTAGACAATGACCATCCTTTGTAGTCTACTCCAAGTTCTGCTATGGGTCAGGTGCAATTAATATAGTGCCATCTCTGATAATGGCATCTCTTATAATCCCCTGGAGGGAATTCTAATTTAGTACCTTATGATATGCATAAAATAATCTGTTAATGTTTGTGATACATTTATAACTCTCAACTTTCCTTTGCCTTCTGTGGCATAGGATTGCATGCTACTTGTAGTTTGATATTGCTTCATATATAGCAGGGCATAAAACCAACTCCTCCAGAGCAAAGACAAGCTTTTGCCCAACCCTACTCACTTGTGTTCTGGAAGCTGTATGATCACATTGTAACTTTGTTGGAGATTAATAATTAAGCTGTGGGTGAGGTTAATTTATGTCCCTTTGCTTTGCAAAAGGAAGCTGATTTCATGTAAAAATAATATAATATTTTAATAATGTATTCTGTTACTGTCCTCATTTTGAGAGTTAAACTAGTTATTACACTGTAAATTTTGTTATTATCTCTTCCACAAGATCACCTTGCCCTTTCAGCTAGCCAGACATGTATCTTAGACTTATAGTTGGGAGAATTGGAAATGGCAAGAGAATTGAATGCCATATCCTAAAGCAAGGTTTTCACAATCACCTCTGTTAGCAAATCTGATTGAAATTGTTGTTGTTGTTGTTGTTGTTGTTGTTAGCCTTTTATTAACGGATGCTTAGGTAATGCTTCTTTACATCTGCCTTAAGAGAGACTAGCAGCAGCTTTGGGAAGAGATTTACCGGGCTTAGCTATGGGAAATAGATGAGGGGGAATTTAGTATGGCAAAGACTGGGGAAAAAAGTATTAAGCTAAAGATTGCAGCTAGGCTCACATAAGAGAATGGTATTGGTGTTATTGGGGAGCTGTCTGCTATATTTGCATTGTCTTTTGTACTTTTCTTTTAATTTTTTTAGAATTTGTAATAACAGTTGTTTGTGTATCGTGAAAATTATAGATTGCATTTTGTCTTAATGTGAATTTTGTATTATTTTCTTCTTTTTTCACCACTAAGAAAATGTTTGAATAAACAATGTTTTATATAGTAGGCATCAACATGACCTCTTAAGCAATAGATGACTGAGGCACCACTTTGGTCAGAGTGCACAGTACTTCTTCTAGATCTTAGAATTCACATTTGTAAAGGGAAAAGGCACATTTCACCTATGTATAATCTAATTGTGGGTTGTTGTGAGGGCTTGGGCTGGTGAACTCAGCATTTGTAGCATTTGGAAGTTTACAGGTAGGTCCTTTGACAAGCTTTTTGTTTGTTAGTTTTGGTTTTTTGGTTAGTTGGAAATTTCTGNGTGTTTTTTGTTTAGGTGGAAATTTCTGCTGAAAATACCAAGAAGCTCAATTAAAGAAACCTGGAAAAAAAAAAAAAAAAAAAAAAACCAAAAAAAACCCCACCATCTTAAAAAAACCCTCACCTGTCAAAACATCCTAGTATCAATCTAGTGTAATGAGTTCTGGTGTCTATCTGAACTGATAGAAATCTTGGTCAACTTGAGCCTGCATCTTTATGAATAGAGATTACTGTGGTGTGCTGTATACTGTTGGGCAAATTATTTTGTTCTTAATCAAACAAGTGAGAAGTAAGAAAAAAAAGCCAATATATTTCAGAATTTATGACATTTGAAAGCTTAAAAAAGGTAAAACTTTCTTTTATCACTTTTGAAAATAGAAAAATTCTCAATATTCCTCTTGCTCTTCTTACTCTGATCAGTGCAGTAAATATCTGTGGGGCTGTTGCTCTGCAAGCTGTTTGTGAAGAAACTAGCTAGTGATGACAAATTAGCAGATGATATTTTCTTATACAATATTTCCAGTTTTTCATGACTGAGGACTGTTCTGTGATGTACCTGAAAAAATCAATAAAAACAAAATATGAGTATTTGTTAGGCTTTTTGTTGCTTTTTAGCGCACTTACAATCTGTGTAGGAGAGATTGGTAATCAATAGAATGTATATTTAGAAATAACTGGTAACATATGAAGGTACTGTGAACTTTCTAGCTAATCATCCTTACTTTGTTTCTGTACAAACATATTTTCCTCTGTAGTTCATAAACTGAAATAAACTTCAAGTTGAATGTGTATCAAAGCTGCTCTTTTTTTCCACTTTCTTCTGTTAAAGTTCTTCTGGAGTCTGTACACGAAACATAACAATAATTTGACTAGGACATTCCTATTTAACCAATGGAAACACAAAGTCACTATACACAAATTTAACTTACAGCTGAACGACGGTAAAAAGGAGTGGCATGCAACATTGAGAGACCTAAATGACAATACAATACGCATATTATGGAAAGTGTCTGAATTAGTTGTTCAGAAATTTTTGTGCTATGAACATAGTTTGAATACTTCACTTATTCCAGAATTAATTGATTCCTGTGTTTCTCTGCTGCAGGAACTCATTATACAATGACAAATGGAGGAAATATCAACAGTTCAACACATTTATTGGACCTTCTGGATGAGCCAATTCCTGGAGTAGGAACATACGATGACTTCCATACCATTGACTGGGTTCGAGAGAAGTGCAAAGACAGAGAAAGGCATAGACGGGTACTTGGGATAAATAACAGTACTTTTTTGGTTGGATGTTGGAGTTAAGGTCTGATTTAGTAACACATACAAATACATGCATGTCCTTTACATTTGTACATAGTTACTTACATCAGCTAGAACTACTTGACTACTGTTTAGAAAGCATTGCAGGTTGGATATCTGCAGTCTTGCAGCATTATTATAACTTGGAAAGGAAGCAGTAATTTAATAGAGTGGGAATAAGCCCCTGTCGCCCAAATAAATTTTTTCAGTACAATAACTTGAGGTGTCATTACTAGTAGTTGTCTAGAAGTACTATAGGGTAGTTTTTCAATTTTTTGTTTTATTTTACTTTTATGTGTTTTTTAGTCTAAAGATAAAGATGTTTATATTTGAAGTAGAAATTTTGGAATTTGAATCATACGAAATAGCTTATTATTAGTATGCTAACAGTTTAATTGAGGTTCAAAAAATATTTAATCTATAGGAGGGAAATAATGTTACAATTCACATTTTAGGTGTGTGCCATAGACAGTATTCAATTATCCTAATAATGTATTTCCTGGATTTTAGTTCTTTAAATTAAGCAAATATATGTTTCTTGGTCAGTTGCTTGATGTCTGAATAATTAAACTGATTTATCTATGTAAAGCACTAAATACAACCAGAACACTTGTGGTTTCAAGGGATGGTTTATTTGCCTGCAGCTTGCATCATACAGTTTGTATGTCGTACTTCCTTTTCTTTCATTATTTGTATTACAGAAATACATACAACTCTACGTACTGATTTCTCTTTGCAGATTAACAGCAAGAAGAAAGAATCAGCATGGGAGATGACAAAAAGTTTGTACGATGCATGGTCAGGATGGTTGGTAGTCACATTAACTGGTTTGGCATCAGGTAAATGAAAACACAAAGGATTCTTTTCCTACATTTGTCAGCAAGTATAGTTATTGTATTTTCCCTTTGTTCTCCACCCACCCAGCTAACAGCTGGTTCAGTCTACTACAACAATTCCATAAGGGGAGAAAAAAGTTGACTGTCTTGATTTACAGGCTTCACCATTTTGAGGTGAGGATTTACTGATCAAATGGGAACCAAAATCCTCACTGAATTTCGAGAGAGTTTCTCAAGTGTTTTTGAACTTCCACCTACTAAACTATCAATGTTCTTTGCTGCTGGTCCAGGGAGCCTCCGTGAGGCCCCGAAACTGCTCAGGCAGTTCTCAGCAGCAAGGCACATTTGCAAGCCTTGCCCGGATAGGATTCAGGCTCGCAAGGTGCCTCTTGAGCCAGCAGAGGAAGAGGTCGAGACTTGAAGATGGGATGGTTCCATAGAGTTTATTTCTTCTATGAAGGGTTTCCAGTCCAGCAAATCCACCGGGTGGACTTTCTAAGGGGTCTTTTATAGGGTTTAAGGGTTTTACATTTTGCACCAATTACCAAGGGAATTCTATAGCTAACCAATCTACAGAGGATTTTAGGGGAAAAGGAACCAAATATCTAAAAGGAAAATGAACCACTAATATTACAGAAAGGTAACACTGGGGTCTACAAAGGGGGTGATATGCTTCTAGGTATTCGTCACTCTCAGCAAACAAAATCTTATCTTAAGGTATCGTCTTCCATGGGGCCTTTTCCAGGGACTCAGAGAGGGTTTCTGCTTCAGAAATGGTTTTTGCTCCCTCCACAGTTCTTTAATCCTATGATTGAGATTTATGTTTTCCCTTTCTGTAAAATTTTGGGTTTTACCTGTAGGATTTCTTGTGAAAGTGTTGAAGTAGCTCTGGTATATGTGTAGTTTTGGTAAGCACACTTCCTTGTAAAGCGTAAGTTTTTGGGTTAGTGAATTCTAGCTATATGTTTATGTCATACCTTTACAGAGGTTCTTCCACAGAATATATTGACTTTAATGGGTAGAGTTTGTTGACCTATACTTCAATTCTCTCTTTTATTCTTAACGTATTTTAGAATGAATTTTACAACTAAAAGCATCCAATAGTTTGTGGTCCAGCTGTTAGGCAGTGCTGCTGCTTTTCCTGTTAGTATAGTTGGAAGTGATTAAAACCTGCAAGAAGGAAAGGTCACAAATTCTGTGCCCAGTTTTTTTAAAAAAAGTATTTCAAACAGACAGATTAAATGTTAGGAAAACTAGTTGTGGAGTAAGGCTATGCCTATTAAAAAGCATGGTAACAATATACTTTATTTTTTAATTACTGCTTAGGTATATACATAATCACTTTCACAAATCATATATAAATTAATATATATGCAAAGTTTGTAGCATGTTTATATACTTCTGGATGCACAAACCAGGAGCGTATAATTACTGGAAATGGTTTCTGATAATTTCAGTGGGAACATGCAGTGTAGTGTTTTCAACCCCCTAAGCTGCTGTTTATTAAAATTCCTTTATTCTGTTTCTGAGCAACAAAGTTAGCAAATTCTGGTTTGAACACTGGTAGGTTTTTCAATCTCAGAGGCCTTCTCTTGTATGTCTAGTGGATCTTAAATAGTACAACCTTAAGTTCAGTCACAAGGAGATCTTAATTTGGTTGAAAGTCTGTTCTACTGCTTTTGACTTGCCAGCACATGGGCTAGAATCCTTTTCCACCTTTTAGACAGGTGAATCCCATCTCTTTCCAGCAGGCTTGGTGCCGTATAAACTGCTCTATCACAAGAAAGTAACAGTTCTCTTTTTACTCTTAACTCCTTGGTTTCAGTGGACTGTTGGAGAACTGTGGTATAGGGGAAAAAAAAAAGCAAGGAAAAAAAATCTCATTTAACTTGGGAATATACAAAGTACTTAATTCTTCAGCAAGTAGTAGCCTTACCATAATGAAAACAGGATGTAATCCTGGAAATCAGTAGTATATGAAATGTCTATTTAATCAAGTTTTCTGTAATCACAATTTACATCAGTTGATACAAGCACATTCCTTCGTTTCAGCTGTGTGTGTTATTTCTGTTTACCAGAACATTAATACAAAACTCTTTCTACAACAGGGGCATTGGCAGGATTAATTGACATAGCTGCTGACTGGATGACTGACTTAAAGGAAGGCATTTGCCTTAGTGCTTTGTGGTTTAACCATGAACAGTGTTGCTGGGGTTCAAATGAGACCACATTTGAAGAGAGAGATAAGTGTCCGCAGTGGAAAACATGGGCAGAACTAATAATTGGGCAAGCAGAAGTGAGTATTCTTGTTCAACAGCTTGGCTGAATAGGGAAAGAAAATAATGGTCTTAAGGTTAGGATTCTAAACAAGAATTTGGGTTGTACTGTCTGTGCCATTTTCCAGCATTTGAATTGATTAATAGATTATAGTGTAATAAATGTGTATTTCACAAACTGCAGGGGGCCTTGGAGTATTGAAAATGTAAGGAAGTTATGAGGTATTCTCTATATGAGGATATAGAACTGTTAATGCGAGAATTTCTATTCTTTATCATAGCTGTATGTAAATTAAATCCATTTATGGTGTTCTCTGATAACTAAGAATAGATTTGTTTTAATTTTCTACCAAAATTTTTTTAATTAGGAAGATTTACTCAATATTCACTAGATTTTAGCAGCTATTAGCTGTTAAAAATATACCTGTTCTATGTTTATTTTTTAAGATGAAGTGTTAGAACACTTTCTGCCTTTTATAACCCAGTCTGTGCTAATGTGCAGGTGTCATGACTTTATGCTTTTCAAACAAAACTCTCTCTCTTGGCAATAATTATTGTGCCTCAAAATGTCTGTATAAATGTACTTGCAGCAAGGGTGTTTCTGGATTATTTTAAGTAGTGATTTTGCTCTTATGTCAAATCTGTTTTCTGACTTTTTGTTTTTGCTTTTAGGGGCCAGGTTCTTACATAATGAACTACATAATGTACATCTTCTGGGCATTGAGCTTTGCCTTCTTAGCAGTTTCTCTGGTGAAGGTANGTCGGGGGAAGGCAAGAGGAAGCACTGTGTGCCTTTGAAGAAATATATTAATACAAGCACTCAAATTGAAAACAAGTAAATGTGCTAATTGTTTCTGAGAAAATACCCCAAATTTAAAAGAATCTCCTAGGTTATTAGATTTTGCTTCTGTCAGGACCACTTTTTAAGGAAGCATTTGGATTAGTATACTTCTAAAGAATGATATCCAAACCTCCACTAGTCCACACCCTCCCTATGGTGGCAAGAGAACAGTGATTCATTGACACAAGTATGCGTTGTTAGATAGAGCAATCAATCTTTTGTTGCAATGGCTTTAGTTGTTTTAACTAGCACAAACCAATGGACAGTCACAATGTGAAATGTGTAATACCCTCAAAAACTCACTGTTTACAATTGCTGTCTGCTACTATCCACAGAATGGGAGAGAAAAGTCCAAAGTCAAATCAATCCTTGTCAGTCTCATTTCTTCAGCTTTTCTGTAAATATTTTTTATCTGCCTTTGTTTAAGCCTGGAGTAGTTCTGTGCCATTATTCCAGAAGAAATTTCATCTTAAATTGGTTTTTGAATCTAGCTATCCTTACTTGCTAGACCCAGCTGCCCAGTGTTTCATGTACATCCTATTTGTAGACATATTGTCCTATGATAGCTGTATATTATTTACTCTATCTGGGTATATTTTCCAGGCTGATAATACAGCATTGTTAAGCACAGTAATACATTTGGCAAGTGGCACATTTTTCTGCTGGAGATGGGCTGATCTTTTCCATCTTTATGTGAAGAAATCTAATGTTAGTTTTTGTGTTGTGATAGTAAAACATGAAAACAGGGGTGATACTGGTGCAAGATGAGATATTGCTACAATAGATGACCTTGAGTATAGTTTTTGCAGGTTTATTTGGAAATAAACGTTGGAAATTTTCTGCCTCTTGCTCAATAATTTACATCATAAACTAATGAATCCAGTCCTAGAAGCTGCTGCAGGTTAATTTTCTACTAAATGTAATTGATAATGTAATTTTATGTTACTATGTGTTTTAGAGTAAGTTGCAAATGGAAAGCTTCTGGCAAGCAGATAGACTCAGTGTAGCAATCTGAATGATACATGTTTTAAAGTGTGACAAAGTCATTTGGAAAAGCTGGCTTTTGAAGTTCTGCAGCTAAAATTAAAGGATGAATTATTTACTGAAAATTAAAGAATACAGTGACAGATACAGTTTTTTATTTCTTCCAGATAAAAACTATTTTGAGCGGCTTCATCATCAGAGGTTACTTGGGGAAGTGGACTTTGATGATAAAAACAATTACTTTAGTCTTGGCTGTTGCATCAGGTTTGAGTTTAGGAAAAGAGGGTCCTTTGGTACATGTTGCCTGCTGCTGTGGGAATATTTTTTCCTACCTCTTTCCAAAATACAGTACAAATGAAGCTAAAAAAAGAGAGGTAAGTTCTTGAAAAAGCATTTCTAGTATGTATTGTATTTTGGTTCATTTACACTGATTTGTTTAAAAGATGGTATTTATTTTCTTGGACAATGTTTAGTGATTATCAATAGTTATTTATTATGTTAAAAACAATGTATTATCTCCAGCAGTCTCACAGGTAAATAATTTCCATGGCAGAGTCAGTTTGTATTTCTTCCACCTCAGAGACCATTCGATTTTATTTAAATTTTTTCTGTGCTTGTCTCTACATTTTAGTAATTGATGAGTGTCTTCAACTATAAGGACAGCAGAGTACTCTCAACCCATGAACAAAGTGTTCCTGGTGACAGCAGTGTTTTCTGCCCTGTTTCAGTTCACTGTTGTAAATGAGAGTGTGGTGGGTTAGACTTGGTATCGGCCAAGCAGTTCTTTCACCCCTCTGTGTTGGCAGGACAGCAGGAGAGAGTGAGATGAAAAGCTCAGAGGTCAAGATGAGGGCTGGGAGATTCCTCATCAGTTACCACTACAGGCCAAACAGACTAGACTTGAGGAAAGTTACTTGACTGCCAATAGTAGAGTAGCGAGAAATCAAAACAAAACGAAATGAAAACAAACAAAAAAAAAGAGATAAATGTATCTTGCCCCCACTGTCCCTTCTTGAAAGGCTCAGCTTCGCTCCTAACTCGTCTGTTCCAAAGTGGCACAAGGAGATACTTTGTCTCTGCTGTTCCTTCCTCTTGATACTTTCTCTACTCCACTGTGAGGCCCTACCCATAGGAGACAGTCCATCGCAAGTATCTTTAGCTTGGGACCTTTCCACAGGGTACAGCCATTCAGGATTGCCCCAGCCTGGATCACCCACAGGCTGCAGTGCTTGCGAGAAACCTGTTCCTGCTTGGGCTCCTTTTCACAGGCCATGGCTCTTGCCAGAAGCTTTCTAGGAGCTTGCTCTGGTGTGGGCTGCTGGGTAAAGATCTGCTCTGCCATGGTCCTCCATGGGCTGCAGGGAAACAACCTGTGTCATCATGGGCTTTGCCATGAGCTGCAGGGAAATCTCTGCTCCAGCCTCCTTCTCTACAAACTAGTTCTCAGACCCTCTTTCCATCCCTGTCACCAGCTTTGTTTCCCTCCTCTGGATGCAACCAAGGACTTTGACCTTCTTGACGTGTGGGGCCCAGAGCTGCACAGAGCACTCAGGGTGAGGCCCCCCAAGGCAGAATGCAGCAGGACAGTCACCTCTGCTGTCTGCTTGTGCTGTGCTTGATGCACCCCAGGATGGGTTTTGCCCTCTGGGTTCCAGGGCACACCCTGCTGACCCACACTGAGCTGCTGCTGACCAGCACCCCTAGATCCCTCTTGGCAGGGTTGCTCTCCAGCCACTTCTCTCTCAGTTTAGACTTGGGTCTGGTGTTACTTCATCCTAGGTGTGCAGCATTTGGACTCATTAGATTTTATCCCATTAATCATTGCTTGGGGCCTCAGTCTGCCTAGATCCTTCTTCAAGGCCTCCTGTCCCTCAAGAGAGTCGATGGCAGTTTGGTATCAGCAAACTGAGCTTATAGCTATAGTGAGATTCTGTTGTTCATGTTTACAGCATAGTCTGCAACAAACCCTCTCACCTTTATTCTTTTCCAGGTATTGTCAGCTGCCTCAGCAGCAGGAGTTTCTGTAGCCTTTGGTGCCCCAATTGGTGGAGTCCTTTTCAGTCTGGAGGAGGTATGTCAAGAGATGGCACTGAAGAATAAATATTTTAGAAAATCTCTCTTAGTTTAAATAATCTCAGACTCCTTTAAGCTATGGAGTCTCTCCTAAGAAGGAAGTTATTTTTGGACCCATATTTCAAAGAGTCCTGTTACCAGCAAAATCCTAAAGATATTTTTTCTTTTTTTTGAATGAATGTCAGCTTTACTTTGTTCTTAATTATTTTTTTCTGGAAAAGGTCTGAGTCTGTTAATAATTACATTTTACATACAGATAGAGACACAGCAGCTTTTCAGTCTAGAAGTTCATTCTGAAAAAAAAAAAAAGATATAGGGCTCTAATTTTTTGAAAAAGGCTTTAGAAACTTATTGGACAGTTTTGTAAAGCAAGTTTTTAAACATTACTTAAGGCTTCAGACACTAAACACAATTGAATATGATAATTATTGGAAGGGCAAATATACTATAAAACTTATCCCCAAAGCAAGCAAATTCTCTTCTCCAAAAAATGCTTTATGCTAAATTAGTTTTAATTGTAATTTTCAAAATACATAAGAATGTTATATCTATCATTGGCATTTTTAAAGACCCTAAAAATCTCTGAATTGAAAAGTAGGGAAAATATTCTTTTACATATAATTTTGTTATATTCTTAGGGGATTTTGAGGAATTACCCTGTTGCCAGAAAAATTCAGAAGAAAACTGTCTTGCAATTCAAATCAGGCTATGTGGGGCTTAAGAATGAAATTACATATTCTGTTTTGAGGCCTTTTAAATTATTTTTGTTAATCATACTTCTTAAAAAATAACAGATCTATGAGAAACCTTTCAATATATATTGAAAGGAGAAGAAAATAATAGGAGGAAATCTGAGAGTACATGATCTGGTTCTCATGAAGGCTAATAAGAGACACAAAGCAGAGTAGCTTCTAAGCATAATTTGCAGTGCCTAATTTCCTAACAGTCTTAAAACAGCAGGTTTCAACATTGCTGTAGTATTGTCTTTAAATCTGAGTTGTTGAGCTTTTTAAAAATGTAGAATCTGCTGGAGTGCCAGTGCTCCAAGTGATAGGAATAATTTTTTTAGCTCATACCATGTGAGCAACAGTGTTCTAACACATCATTAACTTGTCTTTCCAGGTTTTTAATTGAGTCACTAATAATTCTGGTGTATTGTCTTTTGCAGGTCAGTTACTATTTCCCACTGAAAACTTTATGGAGATCATTTTTCGCTGCTTTAGTAGCTGCATTTGTTTTAAGGTCCATCAATCCTTTTGGTAATAGCCGCCTAGTTCTTTTTTATGTGGAATATCACACTCCTTGGTACCTTTTTGAACTTCTTCCTTTTATTCTTCTGGGAGTATTTGGTGGGCTCTGGGGAGCATTTTTCATCCGAGCAAATATTGCATGGTGTCGTCGACGCAAATCTACAAAATTTGGGAAGTATCCTGTCCTGGAGGTTATTATTGTTGCAGCAATAACAGCTGTGATTGCGTTTCCTAATCCATATACAAGACTAAACACCAGTGAGCTTATTAAGGAGCTCTTCACAGACTGTGGGCCATTAGAATCCTCCTCGCTCTGTGACTACAGAAATGATATGAATGCAAGCAAAATTGTAGATGATATTCCTGACCGTCCAGCAGGCACTGGAGTCTATTCAGCTATATGGCAGTTGTGTTTAGCACTCATATTTAAAATAATCATGACAGTCTTCACTTTTGGTATCAAGGTAAGTGGGAATGCAGTAGCTCCTTTACCTACTGTGATAATTTAATTATTGCCTGTCTCATTTCCCATCTCTCAAAGCTAGGAGCTTTTTTTATTATTCTCATGTTATTTCTTTTGTAAAAAGGTCTTTCTACTTTTGGTTAATAAGTAAGTTGTAGCAAACAGTATTAACTTTAATTAAATTCAGAATAGCCCTTTGTTCAGCTGAATAGAAATGCTCTAAATGCAGTAGGGAGCAGTAACTGTGTGGACAGATAGATGGATGTCTGTTTGTATGGGCCTGATTCAGCAATAAGGGATTTTTCTAAAATTTCCGAAGTTCAGCATAACCACTCAGGTTCCCAAGTCTGTTACTTGGAAGAAGAATAGACTGCACCCCTTACACTACTCGTTGGTGGTAATTCTTATATCCACTCTCCTCGTTGTTCACATGAATGTAAGCACTACAGATGTTAAAAGGAGACAATGATGATTTCTTTTGCTGTATTTTCCAGTATTGCATGTTGTGATGAGAAAGTGGGCTTTGTTTGTGTGACTGTAATGGAAATTTCTTCTCCATTACAAGCAGCGTAATTTTAGTTTTTCCCAGTTGTTTCATAGATCTGTTTTGGAGGTGGCTTCAGCTTCTCCCCAGTCTTTGGCAGTTTTCTGAATGATGATGTATAACTGTCATGCCTTCATAATTTTCTGTCTTGTCGGACTCCCTTCATAGTTTTTTACAACCATGTCATTATTGTATGTGTCTTAATGCTAACTTCCTGTAGAGTATTCACTAAGCAAGGTTAGTGTTTAAATTTGCCTTAACTTTTCAGTTTAAGTTGCTGTTCCATGTAACAGCATGCATAAGAAAACACTTCTGTGAGGGTATTTGATCATTGGAATATGCTGTGCAGAGAACATCCTTGGAAATACTCATATCTTGGCTGCTGGCAAGCCTGAGCAACCTGCTGTAGGCGACCCTGCTTGAGCAGGGGTAGACTGTGGGGCAGTCATCTTCAACCTCGACTATTCTGTAACTGATAGAACAATAACATCATGTTGTGTTTCTTATGTTTTGATATTTTAGAAGATGTTGCAGATTGTTATTTGAAGTTATGTTCTGTATGGTGATGGGTAAGAGGAATCTTAGAGTGTGTATTTTAAATGCTAGTCTTCCTTAGGACTGTAATTCAGACAGTGTTCTGCGATCTGAACACTTCAACCTGTTGTTTAGTTTTGTATTCACTTACTGTGTCTCGTTTATATCTAGGACGTTATTTTACCATTCACGTGTTTATGTGCATCTGTCTCTTTTGTGTGGGGTTGTTACTACAGGATCACACTGCATATTAGAATTCACTGGTTTACAGAATGGGAGAGCTTATACTTCATTTGGGTTTGGTTAATTTTCTCAGAACTTCAGCATGGTGAAAATATTTTTGGGAAGTTGTGAGAATATTTTTATTACTTTGCCAATAGGCAAGGAGTCGTTTTGCTGTCACTGATGGAACTGTGCTACATGAATTTCTTGCAAGTTTTAAAGTATGTGGTTGGTTAGAATGTCAGCCAGGATCTGGAAAAGAGGATGTTATTTTAATGATATTTATTTGCTTTAGGCTTTATCTCTATAAAAGAAGCAAATTCAAAGTAGAAGGAAAAGAAAAAAAAAAAGAAAATAAATAATATTACATTGTCATTTAAATAATTTTAAAGGATTCTCTGTGCTCTCCAGGTCTATTCCTGGAGCTGTAGCCATCTGCAAACACACAGCTTCCCCACAGGAACTGTTTTCCTGTGAGGTGAGCAAAGCTACCCAGCTGCTGCCAGGGGCAAAGTGATTCCTGCTGCTATTACTGCTGTGGACATGCATTACCAGGAGGCTGATATGGCAGGGGTTTGGCATTTTTTTGTTTGTTTTGGTTGTTTTTTTTTTTCTTTCCATGCTTTTGTACCTATACTGTAGTGCTTATTATTGGTAGACTCATTACTGTGTCTGAATGCTGATAAAAAGGTGGGAAGGAGTTACAGTTTTGCCTCAGAACATGACTGGTTGTCTTGGTTTGAAAGACAGGTGTCTGCCAAGAAAGGCAGGAGCCTCTTTTTAAAATGGAGAATGTAAATCCCCTCCCTCCAAATTATTATAATTTTGAAATTAAGGGGGCTCTC
>VZTT01014723.1:23215-47196 GCA_013400855.1 Buphagus erythrorhynchus | reverse complement strand
CCATTAACAGATGATATCTTCCTGAAGGAAGGATGGGTTGTGGAAAAGATAAAGAACACTGCCCCACCTGATTTTAACAGATGGCACATTAGCAGAGAATATCTCCCACAGAGATAAGGATCCCTGCCCCACCTGTTTTCAACAGATGGTGATAGAATACATACTTTTGGTCACATCTTGTATTGCAGCCTAAGACACTGGTACACAGCTGCACTACCAAAGAAGTGGAAAGTTGTACGCATATCCTAATCCTTGCTTCTTCTAAAGATGACATATGTGACACAGAACAAATCTTTTCCTCTGGAGTGTAATTTGAGCCCCAGAGAAAAAAGCTGAGAAGAGGAAAAGCTTAGCTGTTTTCCCTTGCTAATTCTCCGGGATGATTCCTCTCCCCTTTGTGATTTGTGATTCACGGGCTTATGTGAGCAAATGGACCTGTAAAATCATAATTACAGTTAAGCTTGTAACCATTATCCACATACGATGGAAAGAAGAGAAGGAGCTAGTGTGTAAAAAGTTATATTACCAAAGGACCAGAAACAATTTGGATGCAGTTTCCATGTGGAGACTGAATTTCTGTGGCATACTGCTAGCACAGTAGGATCTGAGGCAGTTTTGAAAGTTTATTAAGTTACTTTTATATTGGAAATATGGTTTCTTTTCAGGGTACTGTTCACCAAGAAAGAATTTCACTCAGGAAAAAAAATTTGATTTTAGCAGTTAGGAAGGGGCTTAGATGCCTAATTAATTGTGGGAAATAACAGCAATGGTATAAATGCACAATTCGAATACTAGACTAAAATGATAGCATTGAATATTACCTCTATAAACACTGAAATATTAGGTAATTCCGTATAGGAATAAGGATTATTATAAGGATTATTATAAGGATTATTATAAGGATTATTATAAGGATTATTAAACCTTTTCTCAAAACCCACGCTGCTGACTGTCTAACACAAAGTTTGTTTTTCCTTGGTTTGCTGGTTAGAAATCATCTTTGCAAGCACAAATATAGACAAAATATAAAGTAGTAATAATTATAATCTATGTTTGCTTTTCCTTGGTTTGTTGTTAGAAATCTTCTTTGCAAACATAAATACAGACAAAATATAATAATACTAACAACAATAACAATTCTGAAATACATTTATGCACCGGCTGTTGAATACCACAGCAAATATCTATAGTTTGGAATTCCACAATACTTAGATTTCACACCTGTACTGTACAAGAAAAATTACATGATGTGTCTTGTTACGGCAGGAATGCAATATTTAATTATGTTATTTCAACAAGATGGGATGAGGTGCATTTAGACAAAGTAAAAATTCTACTCCTTTTTTGTAGTCACATCAGTACCTCTGTCATAGTATAGAATATTTTGATAGTAACAACTGCTGTGAGGAGAAACAGCAGGCATTTACAGTTTAATGAGACTTTAGGTACCAGTATGTTTTTTGGAAAGATTAGCTTCGTAAGGAGAAGAAAAGATACACAACAGTTTCTTTATATGAAAATGCTGATAAAAGCAAGTTTGCAGTAGTATTTTACTAAGCCAAGGCTGTGTGACAAGGCTTCAGCTAGTAGTAGAAAAACATTTTAAGTAGCTAAAATGACAGTCAGAGCTTCTTTTTTCTTTAACCTATTGTGTTAACTACTTTTGGCAGTGGTGATTATCTTGCCTTTTTGTCTCTTAGTGTGTTTAACATTCTATATACACCAATTTCTATGGAAACAGCAATAATAGTACAAAGCCTCTTTTAAAAATCACCTGTTTAGTTAATTTATAGCGGTTTCAGGAAGCAGTTTAGGAAGGCAGTCAGTCCTGTTTAGTAAGTGAATGTTGACTCTGAGGAACATGAAGGTATAAGGGAGACAGGAAATGATAAGGAGCACTTTTCAGTATGATTAGCACAGCACATACTGGACATGCACATGGTAGAAAATTGTGCTATTGGCACTGAGTGTAGTCTGTGGTCCTGTATTGGTGGTAGATTTTCTCTTAAACACAGTAAGATATAAACAGACATGCTCATAAAATGGTTTCTGCTAAGCAGGTCAATCAGAGATATCAATAGCATTCTTTTAAGTTCTTCTAATCTTCCGAGGTCACTTTACATGGTTTTAACCTGACAGTTTGTGCATTTGCATCTCTTTAAGAAAAGAAATATAAAAAATCACTTGTTAAGCGATGTGTCAGGTATGTTCCCAGCAGCATGACAACAGTTCCATTTTTGTTGCAGGTTCCATCTGGGTTGTTCATACCTAGTATGGCAATTGGAGCAATAGCAGGAAGGATTGTAGGAATTGCAGTGGAGCAGCTGGCTTACTACCATCACGACTGGTTCATTTTCAAGGAGTGGTGTGAAGTTGGAGCTGACTGTATTACACCTGGTCTTTATGCTATGGTTGGTGCTGCTGCATGCTTAGGTAAATAAAATATAAGAAATAAGTATCTGATTTCTTCATATATCAAAATAATTATTAAAAAATGAAAGAAGATATAAACTTGTGCCATTTTGGAGCACCGATTTATAGGGTCTTCCCTCCAGAATACATTCACATCTCTACCCAAGACCTGCAAATCCTTGTGATCTGAGGAATAATGTGAAATCTAAATGGATGAGAAATAGGAACATTTTAGTAGTGTTTACCTGCTCTTTTTGGTATCAAGAGATGTCATTACTACATTGGTCAGAAAAATCAGTTCCTTGAAATGTATGAAGTAGAGCATTTACAGTGTCAAGTATAGTTAAAATTACTAGAAGGAAATGGTGTGATCAGCTGCCACATCTACATGAATTGCAAAAGTTCTTCTTGAAATTCAAAATACAAACAGAAGTTTTAGAAGTGTGCAAGGTACTTTTAACAAGTCTAATTGTTGAAAATCAGCTTCATGGAAAGAGGCTTAAGTTGGGCACCTAAACTTATCCATGTTTATAATTTAGTGGTCTTAGAAATTAAAGTTAAAAGCTGTTAGGGAAGATTCTGCAAGAAGTAGACCTTTTCTTTAAGGAAAAGTGTGTTTGGGCAATCAAACTAGTGATACAAATTTAGGTTTTGGAGAGGTGGTTCTGGTTTTTAGTAGTGCAAATTGAATTACTCTAATTCATTGAAAGACAGTTCATATTCTTTTATTGAATGAAGATATGGCATAAGAAACCTTAGCAGAAAAAAAATGATTTTAAATAGTAATAGAAGATATAATCCCTGTCTTCTGTTGTTCAAGAAAGAGACTTCTTTTCATCAGCTCATAATTCTGTTTTAACTTTAATGATTAAGCAACAGCATTAAATTCCTAATCCTTTGGACAACATAGCTGTTAATTTGCTACTGTGACTTTTTTGCGTTAGTTCCATTCTTTTGTGAAATTCTTATCTTACTGGATGTCCTTGCATTTCACAGTACTTTTAATCCTGATGTGGCATGGAGATATACACAGTTTTATTCATAGTTTACATTAAATAACTGTACATAATTTCCAATTCCCTTTATTACCTCTCTTTCTATGAATTTTCCCTAAAACACTCTTTCTCACTTCTAGAAGTTTTGTGTTAATTTTCTCTGTCTGCTTCTGTTGGTATTATGCAGAAGGATGTTTGTCAGATGACCTCTCATGTCAAAGTTAATGTTTGTAGGTCTCAACAGGAAGACAGAAAATTCTAAAATCACTGTTACCTGATACTCAAATGTTACTGGCTATCATTTTCCTTGCAGGTGGTGTGACAAGGATGACTGTGTCCCTGGTAGTTATTGTCTTTGAGCTAACAGGAGGGCTGGAATATATTGTGCCCCTAATGGCTGCAGTCATGACCAGTAAGTGGGTAGGAGATGCCTTTGGTAGGGAAGGCATCTATGAAGCACACATCCGACTGAATGGGTATCCTTTCTTGGATGCAAAGGAAGAATTCACTCACACAACACTGGCTGCTGATGTGATGAGACCTCGGAGAAGCGACCCACCTTTAGCAGTTCTGACGCAGGATAATATGACTGTTGAAGACATAGAAAACTTGATCAACGAAACCAGCTATAATGGTTTTCCTGTTATTATGTCAAAAGAATCGCAGAGACTAGTGGGTTTTGCTCTAAGAAGAGATTTAACTATTGCAATAGGTAATTAACTTTCAGTTTTGCATTATTATGTGCACCAATTTAAATTGTTTTATATTATTTTATATTTAAAATAGAATTTACTCTGTATGTTTCTAGATTCCAGGTTGATTTAAGTATATGATAATATATCTTCAGTAGCAGGCTCTGAAATGAAGTAAATCGTCATCTATTTGTCTCTGTTGTAAAAACAAAAGTTGTCATACTCAAGTAGGTCAAAACATTATCTAATCTGGTATTTTTTAGTTTTTTGAGTCTTTTGATAGTATCTCATTTCCTCTAGTAATTCTCATTTTTGACCAGCAGTATTCTGTGAGAATTACTGTCCAAGTAATTTTAAAATGTATATCCTGTTTCTTTCTGACAGTGAGTTATTTATTTTGTTATAACAACCAAGGTTGTATTATGGAGAGATAAGTGCAATATTAATTATTTTAGGTTTATGTTTTTCAATCTGTCTGTATAATGGGAAATTTGTCCCTGGGCACATGAGCACATAAGCCCTGTTTGGGACATCTCTTTCTGGATGAATGTTCGTGCTTGTGTGATACTTGTGACAGTGCTTTGTGCACTGGCAAGAAAAATTCTGTGGATTTTGAGGCTACTATCATAACCAAAGGAAGAAACACACTGTTATGTAAGAAAATGTTACAACGCTGTAACATCTAGTGCATGAAATAAGGGATGGAAATTGCATCTTAAACTATTTTTTTATACATACCTCTTAAACAAAGACACTTGAGAAGGGGACAGAAGTCTCCAAAAACTTTTTTAAAACGTGTTTTGTGAACATAACACTGTTTACTTCAGTCAGATTTTTGCCTGTGGTCTTACTACTATACTGTGTATACCATGGTATTACATTACATAGGATGTATATGGATGTACGAAATTTGGAAATTATTACTGTCACCGTACTGGTTTAAGTTTGCATTTACTTGAGTAAATGGGGGAATAGCAGAACATTCTTCTTAGAATACATTTTCACAGGTAAGACTCATCTCAGCTGCTGAGGTTATACAGTGAAAGTTGTTTAGTCTTGGGTTGTGTCTGTCTTAAGAGTCAGTGCCCTGGCAGCCAGGAGGGCCAACCCTGTCCTGGGGTGCATTGCCAGCTGGGCAGGGAGGGGATTGTCCCGCTGTGCTCTGCACAGGGGCAGCCTCACCTCAGGTGCTGGGGGCAGTTCTGTATGCCAGATCAGAGGGTTATAAAGCCATTAGAGATCATCCAGAGGAGGGCCACAAGATGGTGAAGGGCCTTGAGGGGAAGCTGTATGAGAAGTGGCTGTGGTCACTTGGTCTGTTCAGCCCGGAGGAGACCGAGGGGAGACCTCATTGCAGTTACTTCCTCATGAGGGGAAGAGGAGGGGCAGGCACTGATCTCTTCTCTGTGGTGCCTGCTGACAAGACGTGAGGGAATGGCTTGAAGTTGTACTGAGGGAGGTTTAGGTTGGATATTAGGAAAAGGTTCAGGGGGCTGTCAATTGAGAATGGCTTTTCCCTGGCAGTTTCTTCAGGAGCAGAGTATATTATTTTTTTAGCCTTTCCATCTCTTTATAGTAAATAAAAGTTACTTATTGGAGTGAGAAAATTAGTTAAATTATGACTGAAGCTGAATGGCAAATGGCTTTCGTGATTTTTGCACAATTACTTCCTGGGGATAAAGCAGTGGCTATGGAAACATATGCGAGAGCTTGTTAGTATTTATTGAGCTGTCTGTCTGCACTAACATCTTACTCCAAGAATGTAAATTCTTCCTCCTCTGCTGTTTTTTCCCCTTCCCTGTCTTTCTTAAAGAAAGTGCTAGAAAGAAGCAGGAGGGGATTGTTGGCAGTTCCAGGGTATGTTTTGCCCAGCATACCCCATCGCTTCCAGCAGAAAGCCCTCGACCTTTGAAGCTCAGAAGCATACTTGATATGAGCCCTTTCACCGTGACAGACCACACACCAATGGAAATAGTGGTGGATATTTTCCGGAAGCTGGGTCTGAGGCAGTGCCTTGTAACACACAATGGGTGAGTAAAGTGGCAGCAACACTGTGCATTTTGTTAGATATAGTAATTTTCACTTCCAGGATCAGAATATTTGAACCAGGATATTTTTTAACTCATAAGTTTGGTATTGCAACTGAGGACCCCAGCTGTTTATTAAGAATATGCTGTGCTGTAGCACCTCTCTGAAATTCTTACGCCTTCCCTGTGTTCCAAGTAAGCAGGTAGATGATTTCAGTCATTTTCTGATGTTCTGTTAAAAATTTACTGCCATTCAGCAAGCTTGGTCTGTGCAACTTGCATGTGGAAGAGACAAAACTTGTCTTGCAGAAAATTAGTGTTGTGCGCTGCACAGTCTAAGGCCTGTATTTCCTAGTTATTATCTATGTTCTGACAACATGAAATGTATCAGCAGTTACTGAACCTCTACACCTACTGCGTTCATAAAGAGTAAAGGAGAAAATGATCTCTCCTTCTGGAGTCTAGTGATGGCGATTACCACCAAGCTTTTGTTTTTTGGAATACTAACAACTAAACTGCTGCTAGTTCTGGAACTTCAATCTGCAACTTTTGTTTCTACAATTCAAAATATTTCAGGAAAGTAATTTTAAGATTTAGAATGTTTGTAAGTGAGACCGTTGGAAGTTGCTGTGATTATCTACTAAAAAAATCAGCCCCTGGCATGGAAACTAAATGTTCATTGTAATTGCCTCTTATCTAAACTGCTCCTTGTTTTCTTTTACATGATCTTTTTCTGTGCAGCTGTTCCTTTAACATTCTGCTTTCCTGTACCTCTTGCATTAAACACTTGACATGCCACATTGAAGCTCCTTATCATAGTATCTTGCTTTCCCTTTAGTGTGTCTTTTAAGGTACCTGGGGAGTGAAATGTCTGCTCATTCACATGTTTAGGATTGATCAATGTCCTTGGGACAAGAAAACTGAAATGACTGGGACCTCCTTAGTTTTTCTGTGGGCAAAACAACTGCTGCTATATGTGGCAAATGTTTAAATATTTCATTGGTTTCCAAGTTGGGGGTTTTTTTCAGATGTATTTTAAAACAAATTTACTTAAATGATCTCCTGCCTGTTTTTGTCTTTATTTTTTTCTTCAATGCATCTCTGTATGGAATGGCAAGTAGTGTTTCCAGAAGCCTTTCTCTGGTAGGGAAAGGACATAATGATCTGATACTTGGAAGTTAGTGTGGGCATGCAGTTATTCTTGTTTTGGGGAGGGAAATTGGAATCGATAGAACTTAACTGAAAAATATTTACTATGATAATTTTTGTCATAGTTTCTGTTGTGGTTGAGTGCTCAAACATTGATGTTGATGCTAAAATCTTCTCTAAAGAAAGCTTGATTGTGCAAAGCTATGTCAAGCTCTAGTAAAAATTTTTAACTATTTTATGACAAAGTATCAGGAAGTATGGATGGCTTTAATATTTGTTTTATCCTACTTCAGTTTACACATTTGTGACATTCCACAAGCACACTGTCCATTACAAGAAGAGCAGATCATAAATACTAGTACTGGTGGTGTTTAGCCATGGCATACAGCCTTGTGGACATCAAGGACTACTTTGTATTTTGGCTGGCAGATTTCCTGCAAACTGAATATACCTGTTTAAAGACTTGCATCAACATACTGGTTCCAATCTAGATTGGATTGTACAGAAATTGGTGCAGATGACAGAGAGAAGACTGAGCCTTACTCCTCCAGATTTTTACCAGAATATCCATTACAGGGAGTTGCTCTTGATTTGTCCTGTCACGAACAAGAAATTTGTCTGAATTTGTCTAAGGACATCAGATAGCGCAGCTCTGTAGTGCAATTTCGAACCTCACTTGCTATGACTTTACACAGTTTATTACTTTGTCCATCTACTGTGGCTTGTTAAGATGTGAATAATTATCTGTATGTGTGAGGAGAAATATCTATTAAACAAAGTAGATTTTCATTTCAGTGCCTTTAAAAACCAAAAATAGGTGAATTTAGGGATAAAGGGATAAAGTTTGCTACCCTGATGTGTATCTGATACGAGAAACATACTGCTGTGGGGTGATTGAAGAGCCAGTGTTCAGCATTTTGGGAGAAAAAGGAAAAAAGCAAAATTTGGGAAAGGGTACTGACTTTCAAATAAATTCTCATTTAATTATCTCATTAGCTTTTCCTGNTTTTTTTTTTTTTTTGTTTGCTCTAATCCTTTTTCATTATGATTAAAACTTTTTTTTATATTTTGATTTCACACACAGTTATTAGCATAACATAATCTGTTGCAGGATTGTCTTGGGGATCATCACAAAGAAGAACATATTAGAGCATCTCGAGCAACTAAAGCAGCACGTCGAACCCTTGGTGATTAGATATATCAGATCTCATAATTAGACACATTAGAAGTCAGGAAGCATGAAACTTGTGAACTGTTCAGGGCTTTTACAACATCGGCTGAACAACGAAATCTTCTTATGCTCAAAATTTTTATTAGACTGAAAACAAGATGTGCAAAATCCTTTTGTAGAAATGAAGCTGTAAATGTGAACATGCTGTTAGTCACAACATTAAAGGAAAATAAACAGTAAACTTTCTGATACTTGTGTTATTGAGATCACATCGATCCAGGTGGTTGATCTCTTGAATTCCCCAGGCAGGAAGGCACGCAGCTAGGAATACTTTTTCCCTGCGTAATGCAAATTAAGATTTTCCTATATGCCAATTTCTTTTTCTGGTTTGGACAGCTTTAAATAGCTGTTAAATAGCAAAGTATCACATCTTTTGAGAAGCAAAGATAAGCATGTTTTAATTGCATCATTAGATCTTCCCTGTAATCCCCCTTTATCAACATGATTTAAAAAAATATTCTTATTTTTAAGCAAAGTCCTGTGATTTTATGTGAAATCTGTGATTCTGCCGCTGTTACCTACAGCAGTGTACTCCTTTACAAAATGTGCAGTGATACCAGCCAAGTGGCCTGCCTACTATCTTGACTGTTGACTTCAGAATCTAGATACAGTTTTAACCATGATGTTGTGAACTAACCCCTTAGATAGGTGGTACACTTTGTGTTAATTTGGACATGGGTTGCTAGTTCCATGTCTACTAAACATACCCACCGTGTTTAGCTGCTTATGTGCAAAACATGCTAATTATGTTCTCATTTTATGGTAATATTTCACAAGTATTTCATGCGTCCTTTAATAAGACAAATTGAAATGTGCTAACCAGAATAAAAAGGGCAGCAGCTCATTCATTCTGCTCTTTGCTTCTCTTGTGATATTATCTTTGGACAGTCTCACTCTATTTGGTGTTTTACAGTTACAGTTTCAAGAGACCCTGTCATAAGAGCACAGTATCTAAATTGAAAAATGAAAATTTTATTACTCAGTTTATTTTTTTCTAAAGCCATGAACTCCAAAAACTAATTAATTGATGTTTATTATACAAAAGTTTCATGGCCAGTACAGTGTGCTCCTATGAATACATTTAATCTGAGCCAGTGTGTCAGACTGGAAGGATCCTTCTGGTTTAAAAAAGGAGGGAAGGGGAGTTTGAATTGCTTGATTTGGGGCCATCAAGCGGTACATCACTTCTGATGGCTAGGTTGGAACATGCCTCCCTTATGAAATGGGATCACTATCACTTCTTTTTCATACCTCTCTTTTCTTTGTTCCTCTTTGTTACTTTTTTGTTGGCATATGCTAATCAAAATTTGATTTTTGTAGAAACAAAAAGTTAAATAAAAATTGTAATGGGCTCTACCTGTATGACTTGTATTTCATTAAAATGGACTACAGCTGTCAGAGACCATCTGATATGGTGTCTCAGCATTGCTGTGTTTTATCAAACTGGTGGTTCCTCAACATTTTGATAAATAAAATGTTTCTGTGTAAGTAAGAAAATCAGGCTGTTTACTTTTGCTCTATTCCTGTCAACAAAAAGGACTTGGCTACAGATTTGTTCCACTTCATTATTTTCCTGCTTGGATTAATATCAATCTTCCATTTATCCTTTTCAGGCGCCTCCTTGGCATTATAACAAAAAAAGATATCCTGCGTCATATGGCCCAGACGGCAAACCAAGACCCCGCCTCCATAATGTTCAACTGAAACCCATAGCTGAGGAGAGAGAGGAAACAGAAGAGGAGGTTCATTTGTTGAATAGCACAACACTTTAGTCTGGGGAAAACTTCTAAAGTCAGAGACGAGCTGGGTTTTTACATAACAGTGCTGCTGGCAATCAGGAGTCAGTCTGGGGGAGCGTGTGGCGAGGAGGAAGGCTGATGGGCGTGTGGGAAGGGAGAGCTGCTGTCCTGCACTGGATGCGTCCCGAGACATCAGGTCTGCCATGATAGTGCAGTGGGTGAGCCGTGCAAAGTGGTGCCATTCTCCAGCCCAGCCTGGTACTTCAGCATTGAAGAGATGTGTTACTAATCCCTGTTTCTGGAGGGATCATTCTGAATTGAGCCATCTTGTGGAGACTGAAAGGTCTTGCCCTTTTTACCATTGAAAACTGTTGTGTTAACTCATGAAACGTATTAACTATTACTCGTCACCTTTCTACATTCCAGAAGAGCTTTATTTCTCTCTCTCCTGAGCCGTAACAAAGCCTCTTTAAAATTGGTGTGCCCTTTTGAAGCAGTTGTTTCTCATATTGAGATGTACTGTGAGTTACTGAGGTGTGATCACAAGAAGGGAGATTTTTCTTGTGCCATTAAATGTGTAAGTTTGTAAATCACGAAATGCTTGGGGCAGTGAAGACCCACTGCAACAAAACTAGATTGAACAGGTAATACTTTGCAAGAACCATGTGAGACTTCTTTCAACCCGTGTGCTGTCGTGATATGAGAAAACTAAAACCAGATGAAACCAGTACTTTAAAGAAAAATACTGGTTTTGCTGTAGAAAATATCAATGAGACCTGGTCTTATGCAATTTTTGTATTATTGAACACACTATGATATATACCAATGTTGTGCAGTATAAGGAAAAATACTGCTATATTCTACTAGTTTAAGAGCTGGAACAATTCTGTATACGTGTATCTGGTAAAAAAAATGCATGCTTCAACACTGGAGATCTTTTTCCCCCTTGTAAAATTTAAGAACGGTCATTTTTATTTTTTCTTCTCCACTAAAGATGTTCCACTGCTGACATGGTAGGAAGAAATGTAACTCATAATTTGCACTAAATGTATATTATTTTTCTTGAAGTTTTACCATTCTTTATTTATATTTGTATGGATTTAAAAATCTATTAAATATGAATCAGTTAATATCTCACGTAACTAATTACCTTTTTAATGTGATTTTATAGAATAATTCATAATCCTCTGCAAATAATGGAGGATTAGAAAATGTTTACAACTAGATGAAGGGTTTCAAGAAAATGGCTTCTTTATGATCCAACATACATACAAGATCATTTTCAAATGTAACTTTCACTGCCGTTACCTTGGATTTCCTTTTTTTCTTTACTAGCAGATAACTGGAACAGTAATAGTAGGGTTTTATTAAAAAAAACCAAACTTGCAGGGTTTTAAAAGTAATAGGAGAAAGCAACTATTAGATTGCTTTTGACTCCTCTTTTCTCACAAGTATATAAAGGTGTAAATTATATGTAGTCACATCTGAGCAGCAGGGCAGAATTGAATCTAGTGCTTGAAACTTTGGCAGGACTTTAAAATTCAGCAGCAACACACACAGACTTGGAGGTGAACTGACAGACCCCTAACTTCTTTACAGTACATTGTTTCATTTCCTATTCATTTTATCAGACTACCACCAGAACTGCATGCAGAGGAAAAATGATAATATGCTATAAGCCTAAATTAGGGAGGAAAAAAATTAAGAAATCTGGCTGACAAAAATCATATTTTGTAATACGAGGTTGGATAAAATTTCTTTCTTTCAACAGTTATGCTCACAAGACTGCAAAAATGGCAAGAATATAAACACTAAAAGTCTAACGTAATAATCTTAAATATCTCTAAGGCATTCATCACAGTTACCTCAAACATCTTTATTCACAAAGTGTGATTTTATCTTAAGTACAGTAAGACAATGAACCAAAATTCTGGCACTTTTGGTTAGCTGCACAAAAATGGCTGTGCTTAAGTAAGTGCACTGTTGAATTTTAAATTATTTTTCTTAGTAAAAAAACTGCCATCTACATTTTATCATCTCAGCTCTAGCAGCAACTGGAACTGGTAAAAAGTGAAATGTGCCAGGGTGATCACAGTGATCAGGCCCTGTATTAGAAACAGGTTTGGAAATGAAACAGGGAATTGGGCTATGTAAAAATGGCAGCATGGCAACAACCAGCTGTACTCTTCCATGTGAAGTCAGTACTAGTTGTTAAAAATTTGCTGTTACATTACATAAGCCTGAAGAAGAGGAAGCTTCACAAAGAGCAGGATTTGGCCCATTTACAGAAGGCAGCTCTGGAAGTTGTCTGTGACACTGATTTCTGTTGTCTGATTTTTTTTTTTTCTACAATAGAAGAAGACAGACTCACTACACATACAAAAATCACTTTGAAATCTCTGCCATGTCTGATGTTATTGTAAAACACTGCTTGTGTGTACTGTATTAACTTGCACCTAAGTCTAGAGACTGCTGTCTAAATTAAAATACAGTTCACTCCTGCTGTGTTTCATTTCTGTGTGGATCCCGAGTGCTGCACATAAATTGTGCATCTCTGTTTATTCTTAACCTGCTAAGCTTTCCCTGTTGACATTTAAAATGTCTTCTGGTAAACATACAGTAGAGGTTCTGTTAATGAAGTATGTGTGCCTGTGCTGTGCAACAAAAAATTTCTAATGTGAAACTTGCAGCGCCTTACTCAAGTTACTAATTTAAAATTAAAAAAAAGTGGTGGATGGGAGGGGGAAAGTGTCAGCATTTTTTTATTTTTTAAATCATTCAGATACTGGTTCATGAAGAATGCATTCTTTGTTAATCTGTGATGTTGCCTAGAGCTGTATTTAATATTGATCTTAATGTTTTTATTTATAATAGTGTGGTAGAACTGCATATCATTACAGTAAAAATTCTTCTTACTGTGATGATTTAATCAAGCATTAAAAACTTCTGTATGACCATTTATTGTTCTGTCATGTTTTCTCATTGTTTTCACAAGAAGATTTGTGTTGATTTTTCCATTTATTTTCCCTGAGAGAAAATTAACAGCTAGAAATTTTACATACAAAACTGGTAAGATTTGACAAAAAGAATGGAGATGCAGTATTTGCACTGGCTAGCATTTGGCTACAAATTAGTAGCCAAATCAACCCCATCAAACCAATCTGCCTTAAGATAGGGTATTTTTCCAAAATAAATATTTTAAGATTTTGTTTTAATTACAGAATTTAAAACAAAATCTTTTTGATTTAAAATAGTTAGAAGTGGATGATCATTTTATTGTCTAAAAGCCATCTGTTAATGATGTACATGTCAGAGAAAGGCCTGGGTTGAAAGGGACCTTAAAGATCACCTCATTGCAACTCTCCTGTCATGGGCAGGGACAACACCTTAACACTAGACCAGGTTGCTCAGAGCCCCATCCACTGAACACTTCGAGGGATGGGTATGTACCACCCCTCTGGGCATCCCCTTTCAATATTTCACCACTCATAATGAAAAATGTCCTATCCCTATCTAGTCTGAATCTACTCCATTATTCCTTTTTCTAGTGCAGCAGGCCCTGCTAAAAAGTCTGTCCCAGTTTAATGATACATGACACATCAGTCATTTTGCAGCTGCTATAACAGATTTCCTTCTCCATCAGGGGTTAATACATGAATATGGATGTCCAGTCTCAGGTCCTCATTTTTGCAGATCTAAGTTCATATTTAAGTAACAGTTAAAAAGTTGAATTTTTAAGGTACCCTCCCAACTCAAACCTTTCCACGATTCTTTTTTAGTACTTATGTGGTTTACAGGGCCTTAATATAAAGGTCTCCTATACTTGAAATATAAAAAGGAGAATAAGATGGGAAATACCTGGGTTTTTTATGTATAAAACAAAACTCTAGAGGTCTATGAATATGTTTGTGCTTGAATAATTGGGACATTAATATGCTGAGTGAAAGAGGTGAAGTTGTCACATTTATATAAGTAGCTATGGCATGTGATTACCTCGTGCATTTGAAACTCACAATACTTTTGCAGCACTCTAACCTACATTGTACCTCCAATGCTCCCTTCTACCATAAAGTAACATATGACTGACAATCCTTTGCTTAAGAGTAGAAATGACTTAGATTTAAGCATGGTGCTAGTGGCCTATAATCTTTATCAGTGGTAATTAGTATTGCTGTCATTGGCACTGATGTGAATTGCTACAATGGAAGTCAAGTAAAGGATGGTGGCAGGGCTGTTGAGTAAGAGCAAATGTTATTTTCCATTGTTTCTGGACTGTTACTTTAATCAATTGCCTGAGAATAAACCACTAAGTGCAATAACAAGAACTCTGAACTGGGGGCTAAGGGCCTTGAAAACAATTAATTTGCACCTTGTACAAAATCACTTGGGTTTAATTTTTACATGTTTAAAACCAGAGATGGCTTCTTCTGATAGCCAGGTAGCAACCACAGTGGAATTCCTAATTTCTCTTGTAATGTCAGTTAGCATTTCCTTCATCCCATCAGTTTCCTCCCACTTGAGCCAGCTCCAGCGATGTAAGAGCAGGGATAGTGCTTTGCCACAGAAGGGAATGCTTCACCTGAGGTGTGGGACACAGCTAGGAAATGCAGAAGGGCAGAACCATCCCCTGCAGCAGGGATGTGGGGCTCGGTTTGCATATAGCACAGGTGGGCGGTGACCGAGCCACAGCGGCCCAGCCCTGCTGTGAGTCACAGCAGGCACGGTGCCCGCAGGTGCTCCCAGCAATGCTGGGCTCGGCCCGCCCTTCCCGTGCTTCCTTCGAGCGCCAGCCCCGGCCCAGGTTCGGCTCCCGGCGCCTGCAGAGCAGGGCCGGGCGGGCGTGTCAGTGCCCAGCCCCGCCCGTGGGCAGCTCCGCCCTCAGCACCGCTCCCCGCTCCCTGTCCCGCCGAGCGCCACCAGCACCGGGAAGCAGCGCGTTCCTTAGAAAACCTTTACTGACCGCAGGGGACACCGCCACCGAGTACAAAAAGACACGCACACAAAGACAAGCCCGGTCCCGGGCGCGCAGGGCCGCCCTCCAGCTGCAGCCCCTGTGCCCGGCTCAGAGTGCCAGCTGATCCAGGTCCTCCTCCCGCCGGTTGCCCAGATGCTGCTCGATGATTTCGGCAAAGAGGTTCCTCTTCAGCAGGGAGTAAGCCAGGGGTAACAGCTGGCCCACTGTCTTGTGGAAGTACTGCAGGAGAGAAGGGAAAACAAGAGCCATCCTCGGCCTCAGTGGCTTTGTTAATTCTGGAGCAGCCCCACCTCCTGGCTCTGCCCCATTCACACTGCGCCCTTCAACCCTCCCAAAATCGCTGAGCACATCCTCCTGCTACAGCTGTGACAGCCACAGCAAGGGCAGGCAGGGGTGCCCGAGCTGGCGCAGTGAGAGAGAGAGAAATCGAGTGCTAGCAGTGCAAGAGATGATGGTACCACTCACTACAGCATCCCAAGCTGGAGCCTGCAGGTGAAGTCCCCTATCCTGTCACAGTCCCATGTCTCGCCCCACCCGGCAGTTCAAGGGGATTACAGTGGTACTTACAGTAACCGTTTAAGCACTTCAAATGTATAAACATCAGAGTATATTTAGCAATTGCAATCATTATCATACACATAAGTCCATTGTATCTCTCAAATGAAGGGGAAAAGATTCAAGTCCTATTCTATGTCTTGGGCAACAGATAAAGGGTTAGTGTTTCTCTGGCTCTGTAAGTAAAGGGACAGCAAGGCTCCAGTCAGAACTGGAAAACAGCTCCAAGACAGGCAGGGACCTAACTGAGCAAAACTTAAGTGTGAAGCCACTGTTTCTTCTGTTTACTAAACTAGAAGATGAAGGTTTCAAATTCTAGAAAACAGCTGCAAAGTTACAGGTGTTTCAAGCTGCAGTGTAAAATGGACAAGGCACATGACAGTACTATAAACACAATTTTTCACTGCAGGACTTTGTCAGTGGTTAATCTCATGTGCTGAGAAGCACCAAGTGTGGAAGATAAAGATTTGCCTCCACCTACTCAGAAAAATGGGAGGAACCATTTCTTTCACTGCCCTTCCAATTGTAGAAAGGATTTAAGCAGGTGAAGCAGCCTAGTCTCTGAAAGGGTTCTAAATGAGCAGGATATCAAAGGAAAATACCACACATTTTCAGATGCTGTATGGAACTTAAGAGAGTAGGGCACGAAATCTTAGAAACACATCAGTAATTTAACAGTGTACGGCAAGAGTGGTCATTTTTTATACATTTCAATGGCTAAATATTTAAACCAGTGTTCAGCACAGCTCTTTTGGGCCTACATTTAATATTGAAAAACTTATCTTTCCCATGATACTCTGGAGCATCACTTAGTCAATACTAGTTTTGCTAGAAGCAGCTGTTTTGCAGGGGTGTTTCCATGATGATCCATCCCTATTAGGTTGATATTGAGACTTCATGTGTTATTTTCTAGCCATGGACTGAGTACAGCCATGATCCTTTTCATCAACAGGCCAGTAGCTAATACAGAACAAAAAGCATTAAGTATAATTTTGATGTGCAATAAGTGCTATTAATTCAATCCCCTTACTGATGATATTCACTGTTAGCAGAGAACTAGGGAAGAGACTCCAGGTGGGAGGTGCCCTATGCAGTACAGCCAGGCAGCTGACCTGAGTTCACACTTTTCCAGCTGGGGTTACTACAAACATCAGGCTGTTTCTTGATCTGGTTGCTTATGGGTGCCTATACAAGTGGCTGGGGACAGGGGACTCCAGCTGTTTAGTGCATTTGGATCAGGCACCTTACACTCCACTTCTGGACTGCAGGATTGGACTTTCATACACACAATTTTAAATTTACGTGGAATGATGATGTGTGACTTTTTAACAGTTTTCATGAATTATGAATGTTCTTGTAGACCTCTACAATTCCTAGGGATAGTTAATCTACAGCAGAACAACATCTAGCCCACGTATAAAATAATGCATAATTTTGTGAAGTATGATTTTTGTAGTACTCACATGTGATCCATAGCAAAATAGGTCCACGCCCAGCTCGTATCCCATTCCATAGTCACATTCATCATTAGCAAACTGAACAAAGGTCAGCATTTCTTGAATGGGTGCAAAGGCCTTCACTCTCTCCTCATCAGTCGGAGCATCAACAATGGCCTTGCAAATTTTTTTAAGATTAGCTGCAAGAAAATAAAAGCTGATATTAAGGTGTTTAAATAAAGAAATTTAATATTGCACAGAAGTATTCTGTGGCAAAACTATACCCATGTGTCATGCTTACATGTAAGGTAGAGTGGGCACACCCTGAACTGCTGGTGAAGCTTCCCCCTTTCCCTGGAAGCTTATTCTTACCCCAAGCCCATCCCTCTCAGTTCCTCACAAAGGGAGACCAGCACTTGTGTCATGAAATTGCATCAAGGAACCGATTCTGGTTAAAACAACACTAGGAGAAGAGGGTGGATAAGAAATAAACCCACATATCCCTGAATGTAGATCAGCTTTTTGGATCTACTTCCTGCATGGCTTTGACAATACAAAAAAAAAGGTCATCTAAACTACTACTACAGACATTCTTTTCTCAGATTTAGCATGTTCCATTGAGTCTCATCTGTTCCTTTAAAGACACTACTTCGAGGTCAAGTGTGATGATTAGGACTTCTATGTTTTACTCCCACCACTCAATTTTTTTAAGTAGAAAGCATGAATACAGTTTGTTTTTCACTGAGGGTTGTTTACTTCAAAAAAGCAGAAGGATAGTAAACAAAATGTTTACCATTTGTTTCAGGAAGTTCTCTGTATCCAACATCATTTTTGTCTACAGGAACAACTAGGCCTGCTCCATGAAATGCTTTGGTCACCACCTGAATAAAGAGACAGAAAATGGAACATAGCACCATAAGACAGTACTGTGACCTAAAAATAACTCACCTCATTAAACACTAACACCTTAAACACTAACTGCTGGTGGTCAAACCTAATACGGTGTTCTGGCTCCAGGACATGAACTTAGTTTCAAATTACATTGCAGTTAATTTCAAGTAGTGAAGTTTGAAATAACTGAAAACTCCATTTCAGTCAAATTCTGAAATCTAGGAACCCTTGTAGTCACTTGTATTGCATTGTACCACACTTGTTTAGTCCCCTCCTACCATAATTATTTTTGATAGTTATGCAAAAAAACCTGTTATTATCATCCATATCATCCTTAATGGTCCTGTTTCTAACAGATCCAACCCAACTATTTAGAACAATCTTCCATTTAAAGCACTTTTCTCCATGCCCTCTATTTGTTTCAGTTTTTAGACTACTGTGCTTACTGGTTTATTATGGTGGTGGTTTGTTCTTTTTATTTTTAATTGAATGCCAAGCTATGACTTACAGGAGTAAAGTATTTTTATTAAATCCTATTATTTGGAACACACTTATAGTAATCTTCCCTCTCTTGAAGTTTTATGGAGAGCTGATTACCTCAGGAAATTCCTAATGAAGCATCCTTACTGACTAGAAGAATGAAAAAACATGAACAGGAAGGAAATGAAAAAAATTTAACGGAACTTAGTTCTGTCCAGTAGATGAGGAAAGTCATACTTTCTTATCTCTCTGTTTCATCTTCAGGGTTTTTTGTTCCAGAGAATAACCCAGTTCTTTTGCTGTTCTTGTTAGTTTTTCATCTATGTCTTTCAAAACAGCATTTTTCTTTTTATCAGCCACTTCCTTAAGTTTTTTTGACAAAAATAATCTGCAAACAGATGAAACATGTCAGGAAAACAAAAAAAAAAAATTAACAGTCTTTTAAATGTTAACCCTCTAGATCTTAACAAATTAGCAGTCCTGAGTTCATTTATACAGAGACTTGAAAATGCAAGTCTCTTAACAAGAGGAAAGAAAATAGTTTGGCACAGTTAGTACTTGGGCTTTTCTTATCTGTATTACAATCTAGTTTATGCAATCTGCAGGTGCTGAAGGTTCTCCCAGCCTCAGTAACTGTTCATCTTTCTATCTTAAGAATTCAGTTTGCTGTTTCCATGCCACATACACCATTTGTCATCCAAGTCATGCACACAAATACATATTTATGAGCTTCCCCATGGTACTTTCCAAACAAATGTCCTCGTTTAACTCTGCACTGCACAAGGGCACTTTTGCAGAAGCCACTCCAGTCTGCTTTCACTGACTGACACATGTCTGTCCTTAGAGAGCTTCCCATTTTTAACTGGCAGGGATGAGATCAGTTGTTTACATTCCTGACACAGGAACATGTAAAGCTCCATGGATCAGACTGAACTACATATCCATGTCAGTGTTATCCTGCCACAGGGAAGAAATGAGACTTCTTGTAAATATTAATTATATACAAAAATTATGTTTTATGTAAGCAAAAACAAGAGCCAGATGCTACTTATCTGCTATGATACTCAGATTTCCTTCACCACTGTTTGAGGTGCCCTTTCTTCACTTAAAAAATTATTTTAACATACCCAGTGAATATTTTTTCCAATTTAGAGCCTGTCACTGCCAATATATTTACAGAATGGCATAATTAACACTTATCTATTTTAGTTCTGAAAGGAAAACACTGTCAAAAAGCCTACAAAGGCTTTTGAGAGAATCTTAAAACTTGCCAGCAGGGGCAGAAAGTGAGGATTTCTTAAGAAAGACATATAATAAGTTAGCTTCACTATTCCATATCCCACTTCCCAATTAACAATTTTTCTCTATTCTTTTTTTTTTAAATAAAAGTAAATATGAACCTTACTTGACTGCAGCAAAGACATTATCACCAACTTGTGAAATCACACAACCCTTCTTAGCTTCATTTGCACCAACCCACACTGGGAGTTCATCTGGCACATCCCTATTGATGAAAAAGTACACACAAAATAGTCAAGCTGTGTCCATTTCTCCTATTTCAAAGTAAAACTAAATTTGCCTCCTCACCATGCTGCCATCTCCTTCAGAAACCTACCAAGAAATGCCCTTAGATCTAAAGCTCTACAATCTTACAGCAAGCCTTGAAAAGAGCTTGCATCCATATATCCAGAGAGAATACACATCCCCTCTTGGTAATCTGATTTTGTTCCCAGTATCGTGGCAAAAGTTAAAGACTAGTAAGTGAAGGTTCTCTGGATGACTGGAGGAGGTAGATTATTAAATATTTATATCTAGTCTTCAATTCCTGTTCCTGTCATCTTTTTAAATAAAAAGATAAAGCCATGTGTTAATATCCTACTACTAAAAAGAAAGATTATTGTTTGGTGATAGTGCACAAGTTATGTTTCATGGAAAGAGGACAAAGGCTATGCATAGGTGTAGTGCAGCAAGGGCACACAGGAAATAAAATACCTGAAATATCCCATGTGATACTGTGTTCTGCTATCCCCAACAAGTATAGTCTGAAATTCTGGGGGATCATAGAAGAATCTCCAATGAAGATTGAAGTTCACATCTGTTGATTTTGCTTTTTTGTGTTTTCCAGCAATAATGTCATACGGTCCAACCAGCTTAAGTCCAACACTTGACACAAGTGCATCTGAAAGCAAACCATCAATCAGGTGCATGTCTAGACCGGGAAGTTCCAGTGTTGTACATGTACCAAAAGTTTCCATAAATTCAGTCAAACACTATTCACTAGACAAGGAAAGCTAAGACATTGTTTTGTCCAGACAGCTTTCATTCAAGAGTTATTACACTTCTAATTAAAAGTAGCTATCAATAGTGCAATGTCTGGATGGAGATCGATGAGTGGTGTCCCTCAGGACTCTGTACTGGGACCAGTGTTGATGAATATTAATCTTTATCTATTACACAAGTCAGGATCAGCTAACCTCAGCAAATGCACAGATGACACCAAGCTGAAGGATGCAGACGACACTCCTGAAGGATGGGATGCCATCCCGAGAGACCTGGACAAGCTCAAGAATTGGGCCCATGGGAATCTCTTCAGGTTTAACAAGACCAAGTGGAAAGTTCTGTACCTAGCAACCCCTGGTATCAACACAGGCTGGAGATGAACAGATGGAGAGCAGCCCTGCCCAGAAGGACTTGGGGGTGCTGATGGATGAGAGGCTGGACATGATCCAGCCATGGGCACTCCCAGCCCAGAAAGCCAAACATGTCTGGGCTGCATCCAAAGCAGTGTGGGCAGCAGGGCCAGGGAGGGGATTCTGCCCCTCTGCTCTGCTCAGACTCCACCTGCAGTGCTGCACCCAGCTCCCGGGTCATCAGCACAGCAAGGTCACGGACCTGTGGGAGTCAGTCCAGAGCAGGGTCATGAAGATGATCAGAGGCCTAGAGCACCTCTCCTATAAAGATGGGCTGAGAGGGTTGGGGTTGTTCAGTCTGGAGAAGAAAATTCTCCAGGGACTGTACCATAGCCTTTCAGTACTTTAGGTATTGAGGGTAAGGACAAACATTCTAGCAGGGCCTGTAGCAAGAGGACAAGGGGTAATGGGTTTTAACTACAACAGGGTAGATTCAGATTAAATGTAAGAAAAAAAGCGCCTTATGATGCAGATGGTGAAACACTGGAACAGGTTGTCCAGAGACATGATGGATGACCTAGAAACATTTAAGGCTGGGTTGGACTCAGCTCTGAGCAACCTGGCTCTGTTGAAGATGTCCCTGCTCAGTGTAGGGGTTTCACCAGATCACCTTTAAAAGGTCCCTTCAAACCCAAATCATTCTATGACTCTGAAAGATACTGTCATTTCTAGAGCACATAGGGATGCCAATTCTGTTATATAATAAACTTGGAGAGGTTGCAATCCAGATTTAGTAGTGCTTACACTGTTAAAGTCTTTTCAACCTCTCATCCCACCAACGAGGAGGCTGTGGATGCACAAGAAGCTGAGAGGGGATGCAGCTGGGACACCTAATCCCAACTGACCAAAGGGATATTCCATGGCATATGGTATCATGCTCAGCATGACAAAGACCTTGCTTTCTTGGAGATGGCTGAACACCTACCTGCACATGGGAGGTGGCAAATTAATTCCTTGTTTTGCTTTGCTTGTGGCTCTTGCTTTCCCTATTAAACTGTCTTTAGCTCAACCCACAAATTTTCTCACTTTCACCCTTTTGATTCTCTCTCCTGTCTCACCAAGGGGGAAGGAGCAAGTGCCTGTATGGTGCTTGGTTGCTGACCAGGATTAAACTATGATACATGAGGAAACTTGAGTTCCATACTAAACATTTTAAATGCACCTGCAAGAAAGGCAGATTTAGACCACATTTAGCCCCTTGACATTGCACAACTTCAGTAGTTACATTTTAGAAAGGTTGAAGTGTACATCTTGGTGATTATAGCCAGTGTTTTAGTTTACACTCATGTAAATATCCTCCAAAACTGAAGCTTCATTAAAATGCATCTGACCACCTTCAGCTTGCCTGCCTTCAGGCTGCTTTTGGGAGTGAAAGTTAGAAGACGCAAAATTTAAAACCTCACCAGTTGGTTTCTCAGGATCTAGTTCCTCACAAAACTTCCAAAACTGGTAGAAGTCCTCAGGCAGTCTAAGCTGATAGCATGTTTCTGCTTCCTGGCAAAGACTATCAGGAGTATCTGCCTGATTTGATCTTCTCTTCTTGACAGCCCCATTTTTTTCACTCTGTAAAAAAAAACCAAAAAAAAAACCAAAACAAAACAACCCAAAATAGAGTTTATTTAGTTGCTTTCTGTCAGCTCTACCAAAGGACTCTATAAAGCTTTTATATTAATGGAGGAACAAGGATTAGATCCATTAGGACCTGTTTGTTAGTTAAAGCAGCATATCTACAGCCTAGAACATCTGTTTTGGACAGACCCCTTAAAAGTGCAATTTGACAAATGCATTAAACATGTCTGAAGTAGCAAACTGCTACTTTGATATTAATGGGTCAATATAACCATGAGAAGCACTTCTGTTAGTTAATTAAGCATAGAAGAAAGCAATCCCAAAGTTTAATCTAATTCTACATTGTTTTAAAATTACCATTTTCAATCATACTGCAGACTACATACAATATGTTTATGTGTTTTACAGACAGTTGAAAGTAGGAATACTATTTTGTCACGTCAAATTAAATAATACAGCAAAAATCCTCTATTATTTTAGGTAACAGAGATCTCTACTATTTTAACTACTGTGCCATTCAACATCGCGACTACTGCAGTTTTCAGTGCAGCGTTTTAGAAGCAGCTTAAAGGTGAAGTTGCTTTTAAAAATGATGTAACGTGAACTGAAGCAGGCTAAGAAATGATCCATACGGGCACACTCTACTGAGGCAGTAGCCTCAACTACCCCATTCTCACGTAAGTCTCCACAAATTGGTAGGAATCGCTACCCCCATTTAAAAAAAAAAAAAAAAAAAAAAAAAAAAAGGCAATGCGGCGGACACTTCATCTGCAATCCGCAGCAGGGCCGCAGCCAGGTAAGCCGGGTCTCATGTCCCCGTTCGCAGCGCGGTCCCGCCGGGACGATGCGGCGGCCGGCGGGCCCAGCGCACCTCAAGCGCGGCGGTCCCCGCGAGAGGCCCGGTAGAGGAGCGGCTGGCGCGCAGGAGAACGCGGGGCCCTGCGACTCTCCGCAAAGCCACGGAGCAAAGCAGAACCAGGCGCAAGGAGACAGAAGACCGACAGACACCACCAAGGCACCCGCGCCGATGCAGCCCCGCGGCCCTCGGAGGCGGCTGCCCCCGCCCCACCTGCTCTCCGGCCGGTCCCGCCGCGCCGCGCGGCCTCCGCTTCCCGCCACCTGCCATGCGCTCCCGCCGCC
>VZTT01014723.1:12640-23157 GCA_013400855.1 Buphagus erythrorhynchus | reverse complement strand
GGCCCGGCCCCGCGCGGCGGCCGCCGGGGGCGCTGAGGGGGGCCCGGGGGGCGCTGAGGGGGGGCTCGGCACCCCCGGCACAGCGGCGACAAGGGCTGAGAAGAAGGCGCAGTTCGCCCCGGATGGCGGATGCGGCTGGTGCTGGAGACAAGTCGGGGACTCGTCGGCACGTTCCCTCAGCGGTAGATACACCGCGTAGATACGCTTTCGAGGCTGATTTTTAAAAAATCCTGGTTATATATACGTGCAAATTCCTGTAATATGAGTTAGGATGGTGTATTGGGATCAGACAGAGGAAGAGATGACCCGAAATGTAATCATCCTTTATCTCCTTCAGAGATAAAGGCATGAGAAAGAGGAAGCAATACAGGTTTTCTGCACAAATTAAAAAACAAAAACAAAACAAAAAAGTCCAAATCCCCTAATCTTCTGCTTTAGCAATTGACAGCTGCCAGGAATGTAAAAGCAGCACCCCAGCTTCCGTTCAGTGAAAGAACCGAGGCAGCCGTGTGTAACAAGCCACAAGCGGGACGCGTTCCTCAGTCTAGAGCAGCCCATGATCCCATTATGCAACATCCGCTTACACTGCTCGAGCGCTTGGCGTAGGAGAGGGCTGGAAAACCAGTGGCACAGGAGGCGGCAGTGGGAAGCTGGTTATATATAACCTTCACTTCTTTGTTTCAGTTAGCGAGATCGCAGTGGGTTCATTTAAAGGAACATCATGTAGTTAAGCTACAGGAATTGGTGAACTTACAGTGCCTACCAGAAAGAAAGGTGCGTGTATGGCATAAATAAATACCGTGAGATCTTTTTATCCTGCATTCCGTTAAGGTTGTAAATATTTGCTTTTGTATAGATTGCTAGCTTAAGTCTAGGAATAAACTGCAGCGTGTTTCAACCACCTGACAGCTGTATGACTCACATAAAAGCTCGATAAGGCAGGCTACACCGTTCACTTTTAAGAGTTACATACAAGTCACAGGAAACTTTATCCTGACTGATGATGGTACTGCCCCTACGACGTTTGCTATGATGTAGATGCAGAACAAAGTCTGCATCAAAGTCTGCTTTCTCAGATGGAAAAATTGTTGTTTAAATCAGCATATCTGTTGTTTGCTTACCAAAATCCTGCATACACAAGGAAGGAATATTAAATTTCACATCCAAACCTTGTTTAAGGTTTTACATTTCATTGCCTGAGGCTAAGCAGAGACGAGGCACAAAAGCTTACTAAGAAACCACAAACCTAATCTTCTTTCTGAAAAGTGTCAGGAGTACTGGCCTAAGGTTTCTTTGGGAAATGCTTTCTAATATTAGCATCACTCATAATTTCTAGTATACAAAACCTTAGCCATAGTGGAGGCTAGAGGAAATGTCACCCAAAGGAAAACCAAGTAAATCAGGTGAGCATGAAAGCATCTACCTTTACTTTGGATCAAGAAGAAAACAACAGCTTTTCGAAGTTTTCCATCTTTAAAGAGGTTGACTTTTGCCTCTTACAATATTTTGCATTATAGCATTGAAACAGATGCAATGTAAGCATCAAATAAATTTGTAGTGACCCCATTTTAGGTATGCCAGTACCTCACAAGGCACACTTATACTGGAAAGAATGCAAACTGACTAGAAAAATACTTCTACACTGACTTAATACTAGTGCCAGGTGTCTAAAGCCTAACTTGGAGTGATTTTACTACTGAAGATACAGCTCATGAGCCTTATTGATCAATCGTTTTTTTAAATTCTCTTCTCCACACAAGCTATTAAAGTATCCAAGAGCACCTCTCTTCTAGAACAGCCAACGGGTTGGAAATCACAGTATTGCACTATAACCAGGTTGGAAGAGACCTCTAAGATCATCAAGTCCAACCCATACCCTAACACCTCAACTAGACCATGCAACCAAGTGCCACATTCAGTCTTCTTTTAAACACATCCAGGGATGGCGACTCCATCACCTCCCCAGGCAAAGCATTCCAATACTTCATTATTCTGTGAAAAACGTCTTCCTAATACTGATACCTCCCTTGGTGCAGCTTGAGACTGTGTCCTCTCATTCTGTTAGTTGCTGCCTGGTGAAAGAGACCAACCCCACCTGGCTACAAGCACCTTTCAGGGAGTTGTAGAGAGTGATAAGGTCACCCTGAGTCTCTTTTTCTCCAGCCTAAACGACCCCAGCTCCCTCAGCCATTCCTCACAGGGCTTGTGTTCCAAGCCCCTCACCAGCCTTGTTGCCTCCTCTGGACATGCTCAAGCATCTCAACATCCTTCCTAAACTGAGGGGACAGAACTGGACACAGCACTCAAGGTGTGGCCTCACCAGGGCCGGGTACAGGGGAAGAATGACCTCCCTGCTCCTGCTGGCCACACTATTCCTGATACTGGCCAGGATGCCATTGGCCTTCTTGGCCACCAGGGCACACTGCTGGCTCATGTCCAGCCAGCTTTTGTCCAGTGCCCCCAGGTCCCTTTCTTCCTGGGCACTGTCCAGCCACACTGTCCCCAGCCTATAACACTGCAGGGAGTTATTGTGGCCATAATGTAGGACTGGGCACTTGGACTTATTCAACTTCATCCCACTGGACTCTGCCCATTCATCCAACCATTCCAGGTCCCTCTGCAGAGCCTTCCTCCCTTCCAACAATTCAACACACATTCCCAGCTTAGTGTCATCCACAAATTTACCAATGAAAGACTCAATGCCCTCATCCATGTCATCAATAAAAATATTGAACAGCACTGGCCCCAGCAGAGACCCCTAGGGGACACCACTGGTGACTGGTCATTAGTTGGATGCAGCACTGTTCACCATCACTCTCTGGGCTCAGCCATCCAGCCAGTTCTTAATCCAGGAGAGAAAAAAGCGCATAATCCAGGGAGGAGGATACAAAATGCTCTCCATCTGAGAATCCCAGTCTCTTAACACTTTCCAGGCAGGTACCCCTAGATACCCCCAGCCACTAAATTACTGGTTAAGAGTACCAGTGTTTGGCCATATTTAAGATAAAATGTGATTTTTAAAATAGTTTTGTGTGTGTATGTATATTGTACAACTCAATCTTTTTATAAGTACCTTCCAAAAATTTTGGAATGAGTACCTCAAAAGAAATAGGTAAAGAAGTGCCCAGTTACCTCATCCTGTCCTGTCAGGCTTGGAATACAAGGCAGGTAGCTCAGTTCCATTAGATCATGATGGTGGTTGTGTTCAGAAAAGTAACTTTGCATGGCTGGATAGATAAAAAGAATATTTTTTAGTTTAGATGTATCTAGTCCCAGAGGTAGCAGCTGATGAGGTCTTTTCCAAACAGCAGTTTTGAGCCTGAATCTAAAGTATACACTGTAGATTCAATAAACCCTTTCAGTTTCTCTTCAGTTAAGTCTACCCTTATCTGTTCTTCACTGCAGTGAGGAAATAGATTGTGGGGTGCCACTATAGAGGCCACTAAACAAGAAACTCCAAGAAGCTGAATGATACTGATGTTCTGTGCACCATAGAAATTTTTTCCTCTCTGTGAACAACTCTCTCTGTATGAGAAGGAAGAACAAATTATTTGGAGGAGGATACAAAGTCCTAGATTTGAAAAGAATATATAACTTGACATTGATAGTCATATTTTCATTCATTCTTCTAACAACCTGTAAGGCTGTAACAGGGAAGATGTTTTACAAAAAATAAATGACTACAGCAGAATTCATAATGTGGTGTTTTAAAGCCTCCCCTTCAAGCTAGAAAACATAGCCTTCTGTGTGTGTACCACCAGACTTCTGAATCAGGATAAATTAAGATTATCTCAAGATAATTATCTGCATTGTAGCTTTATCAAGCTCTCCAGTCATCAGTATGATTAGTCCCACTCGGAAGTGGGTGTAGTCTCTTTTTCTTTAGACTGTTTATGTTTTGTTAATTTATAACTATACAGGAACGGCTTTTGTGAGAAACCACAGAACTGAAATATGTTTTCTTGAAACAAAGCTTTTCAGACCTGCTTTCTCAAAAGCTATTGCAGATACTTCCTGTGTAAACACACATATATGTCCTGATATATTTTATTTGCCTCTTAAGGTTAGCAAGACTTTAGTGTCCTATAAGTATTTTTCCTCTTCTATGTTCATTTCCAATATTATTGCTTAATATCCAAAGTTACCAAAGTATGTCCCATGCTATGCAAAAAAAAAACCCCAAAACAACTCAGTTCTGAATTTCAGAGTTTTATGGGTATTAATTATTGTGAAGAGAGCTCTCATAATTCAAAAGCTAGAACAAAAAACTTCATCAGCTAGTAGGAACTAGAAAGAAGGAAAGAAGACTTGCAGGGTTGTTGAAATCAGGTTTTTGCTTCCTCACTGCCATTCACTGACTCTTTCATGCTCAGAGGTTTCCGTCAGAGTTCATTGCTTTCCTCCAACCCCTCACAAGGTGAAGATTTGCTCACCTGTGAAAAACACCACAAGTAAATTAAACCACACTAATCAAGATATCCTGTGCTGAGATGTTAGAGATCTTTAAGGACAGGGATCTCCAAGACAAGATATCTGTCTAGTCTAGACTGCATTAGAAAATTAGATGGGATGCAATACATACAGTTCAGAAGCTATTTTTCCTACCCTTCATCATATGCAGCTGAAAGGTAACTGTTTATGGTACTACTTTTAGGTAGTTTCGAAGAGTACCTGAGCAGCAAGGGATACATGTGTTCAGCCTCCTCAGTCACCACAACATACTGGTAGCTAGACTCTGCAGTATAAATATAGATAATAGATGGATAGATATAGTCTTTCTAGATAGATGTAGTCCTTCTGCTCAAGGTCTAGTTTGTGCCAAAATGATACTGCATTTCTCTTGACACAAGAGGGAGCCATTTAAATTCTTCTTATTAAAAAAGCAGTATAAAGAATGAAGACAAAAATACCTGAATACACTAGTGGCCACATTGATGTCCTTTCAATGTGGACATCTTATTTCTGAGCCCTAGATAATTTTGTCTTACTCTATGTAATCACAGTGTATGTAGCATCTGCTGCATTTTTCTGTGTGCAGCTATAACATCGAGTATGTACTGAATGCAGCGTGGCACAAATGCAGTGAAATTACACTACTTTAAAATAGTTTTAACACTGAAGTTTGTGTGATGATTCTTAATAAATTGTTTTACAAAATTGCCAGACTTGTTTTCAGGTTAAGCCTCACATAATCCTCAGATCACACAGAGCCTCTTGTTCCTTGGGTTATTAGCTTCTGTAGGGCAGCTCCACATTTTCAGGTTCACTGAAGGACACATCCTCCCTTTCATCAAGGTAATGATGAGCAGGAGCTGTGGACACTTTTCAAGGTCAAAGCCAAGACTTCTCTCCGGGAGGGTTGGGAGTGAGCAGTGCTGCAGCAGAGCGCAGACACACAGCGCCTCTGCTGACTCATCACCTCACTGCTGCTTGTGCTGACAGGTTGTCCTGGATCCCTGCCAGCTCCCCTTGCAATTCTGCAGGGAAGGCTACATACACCAGGATAAATGAAAGAATACAGTGCGGGGGGTGGGGGGAAGTCAAAACTGGGAGAAAATTGATCAGGATACTGCAGGACATGTATTTCCTGAGACAGCCTAGAGGTTTCAGGACACTTTCTGTTGTCAATGTTTAAAAAGTAACATGGGTGAAGATACACAGTAGTCTTTCTGTGAAAGACTTGAAGTTAGATAAATGTTTTAGAAGATAAATTAATATTATTTAGGCATCAATTCAGTGAACCTTGCAATAACTGCTCTTGACAAGAATGTAAACTGGCAGCTTGATACTGCTGTAATTCAGCATTTGAACCACTATTATTTAGATCTGGCAGCTAGCAGTAGACTAAGATTTTTATAGTAGCAGTAGTATTTTACTGCAAGCCAAACCCTTTCTTTCTGCTTTAATTTGGATACAGAGAAACCATTCTGATGACATAAATTATGAGTGCTTGGAACACAGAACATCTATACTATTCTGCTTCATTGAATTCTTGTTAGTCCTATGATTGTATAGAACTGCAATTTATGTAGGACCATTTGCCATAAGCACTGGTTAAGTTTTATAGATGGCCATAGAAGTACTGTTACAAGTTGCCTGGTTTACTTGGAAGTACAGCCATGTATGTTTGAAGCACAGTGAGATAGAGTTCATCTGAATGCGTTATCCCAGGAAGTTATAAGTTTTCCTGTAAGAATCTACTCCTATAAAAGGGCTTCTAATGTGAATACCTATCCAAAACAATGTTATCCCTTGTGAAAGTAAACTGTTGAGCCAGTAAATCTAATCCAGTTTTGCTTTTGGTCAGCTATTGAAGCCAGGATAGATTGAACCAGGCAATCTAGGTACAATATTTTTGGGAGGTTATGTTTTTTGTCATATATAGGTGTTCTGGTTCTCTTAATCTATAACTTTAAACTCTTGCCTGCATATGTACAAAATACTGCATACAGGTAAGGAGGTAAAAAAGTATCAAGTCAAGCTGATGCCACTGGAGGCAATAAATGAAAAAGAAAAGTAAGTCTTTGGTCTGATACATAAAAATAAAAGTAATCTAATAGCAAATAATTTTCAATCAATGACTACTTTGTAGATACCCCTTGTGAGGTTTCATAATTCTGATATGCAAGAAGAATCACTAGATGAATGTGTTTACCAGCAAGACAAACCCTTCATACATTGCTTACAGTTAGTAACTCCTAAGACTGGCATGTCTTTCATATTGTATTAGTACACACCACCTCCTAGTCTTCAGTGCCAGAACCTCAGGACCCTGTTTTCATGGGACAGTTTCTCATACAGAGAACAAGTCACATTCTGCTCTAACTGGATATTAGGGTGACAGTCAGTACAAATAATGAAATATGCATCCCCTAAATTCTGGCTGATGGTATTAACATTTTATCTAGTACGTATGCTTTGGCTTCCTCCCCCAACAATTAATGTGGTGAGGAGGTAGAAAATTGTGGCTCTGAGTCACTTCGGCTTAGGATAGAGTGAGTCAGGAACTCAGCAGCTCAGTTGGGAGAATTTATCATATTCCTGTTATCTGAGAGACACAAAGGATTGCTGGCTATAACTGACAGGCAAGATTCTTCAGGGGCAGGGTAAATCTGGTTTTGTGTTTTAACATCCTGAGGGGCAGTAGTCTAGATTTTGCAATAAACCATTTGCAAATCATAATTTTTGTAGCCATTATTGCTGTGAGAGTCCCTAAACTTGAGGATTGACTACATGGTTTATAAGGTGAACAAACCAATTATATTTAGCAACTTCTGTAAGAATCCTTTCTTCTTGCATTTTTCTGGGCACCCTGGCAACCACAAAGCATTAAAAGGAACAAAAACTGGATTTAATATAAGTCTTAAAGGCAATACTAAAGTATAACATCAACTTTGGACTTGTGTTCATATTTAAAATTCTTCCCTGAGACCTGCTCAGATGTTTCCACTCCATATGGCTTCTAGTGTAGCAGTACCGTAAACTTCTGCTAGCTAGTAACAAAATGCCACATATTCTCACCGTACCCATTCCCAGCTAACAGCTTCAGTGCCTAGGGCTGTGTAACATTAGCACAGTCTGTTCCCAAATAAGTTACCCTTTCTGTCTATAAGCATGACTAATTAATTCAGGTGCAGCACTGAAGCTGCCACAGCTCTACTCTTCTCAGTCTGGAACCAGTCAGCTGTGATGCTCACCTGGAATTGCTATGCCATGCAATTGCACAACATAGGGAGCACTGGGAAAACATCCTACTCTGTTTCCTGTGATCCCATTCACCTTATTCTCTAAGCTACCATAAAGTGCCACTGCAGGAAAATCTGTCCAAAGCCCTCGCCCATGGTTACAGCATATGCAAAGATAGGCAGGTTTATGCCCAGTATTGGGAAACAGCCCTTCTCTCACTGGGATGGTGGCGGGAGGTGGCAGAGCCTGGCATTTCCCCTTGATGCTGTAATCTTGGGCTTTCTGCTCCTTTCACAGAGCTGAATCTGCTCTTAGTACAGTAACCCAACTAGGACAGATTCCAATGGGAAGCTACAGTATATCCAAAAGATATTTTACACCACAGGATGAGCCTGACAGGCCTCCTCAACTTCAAGGAGTCTACTTAATAATCCCAAAAGGTAATGAGTACTTCTTTAACAGTAGGATTTTGTCTTTAGCATCATCACTGTTCCCTGTTGAGATTTTACAAATTTAAGCTTTATCTCTGTTGAGATATGCTACTTTTCACAAGCCACAAATGCCCACAGTTATTTTGGATTATAATGAAACTGCATTTGATCACCTACTTATAGTAGTCTGACAGCTTGCTATGCCACTAACTTAGTTACCAGCACAATCCAAGCTTTTGGCACTCTTTTTTTCATAATATACTGACAAAAATACACGACCATTGCCTCGGTCTTATGAGCTTATATGGCATCCCTCCTAGTGACTCCTCAGGTAACGGTCAGTAGTACTGACTGTTTTTAAAGCCAAGATGGCTTTAAAAAAATAATACTGCATACCTCCCTCACAAAAATATCCTTAACACTCCAAAACAAAAAACATCCCCAGCTAATAACAACCAAAAAAAACCCCAAAAAACAAACAAAACAAAAATAAAACAAAAATCACAAAACAAAACAAACTGTACCACACAAAAAGCCAAAGCTATCAAGAGCCTCATGCAGGACTACACAGAGGCAAATCTCCACATCCAGATAGATCAGTTTTCCAGTTTAGAAACCAACCACTGTCTTAAATTTATCAAGCCCACCTTTTTCAACAAGCAGCAGAAGAATATTCATGTTGCATTGGTGAAAGACTGTAGGACAATGTATCTCTTCACCTCCTTTGCATGTTATTCTATATTTACACAAGAAAACAATTTGATGATTACCTCTTCTATTTAAAAATATATTCTAAGCTTAGGAACACTACATACAAGATGCCTCAGGGCACAAACAATTTTGTGTTTTGTTTAAAGCCAAATTGCTTCAGCTCTACCAAGTAACCCAGATCTTGTCAGTTAGCTCTCTTACATTTGACTTTTTTTTTTAAACATACTTTATAGTACTCGATCTCAGGACAACTTAGTACCTCTACTAATCAGCAGTTGTTGCTTTCTCAGCAAAAAGATAAATACACCAGCTATTGTAAGACAAGCTCCTTATTCTACTTTTCTCAGAGCTCAGGGGAATAAAACCCTCTTATTAAATTACACGTGCCAGCAGATTAAGAAAATAAACCACTCCCAATGTGAATTCTTACCATTGCAGGTCACAAAAAAATAATAAACCACCAAGCCCAAAGTAGGCCAAAAAGCTACTACTCTTTGAAAAAAGCTGTAGGCTTTCTTATTAGGAGGCTTGTTCTCTTATACAGTGTCCTCTTACCAAGATATCAGCACTGGCTGTGGGATTGCAGGGTCTCAGCTGTACCTGCTTCCTGGCCATTTAACCCCTGTCTTTCTAAATGCAACATCTAAATGCAAAAAAATGCTTAAGTTTTTGGGTTGTTTGGTAGGACAAAGCTTAAAGTATTTGTAGTACCCCACAAAACACAACATAACATAACTGCTTTTCTCCTGTATAATTTCTTATTTTTTCTCTTAATTGTTCCATTTTCTTTTTTTAATTACCTGGTCTCCCATTTGTTGCCTATCAGAAGAGATAACAGGTGTAAAAGTTCATGTGAAAAAGAAAAGGAGAAAGCTAGGCAGGGACCTCAGGCAGAAAATGCATTCATTTATATGGGAGTTACAACTCTGGTTTTGTTTTGTTACAGTGACAATGCTGGCTTAAAAGAGTATCAAAATTTCTTATATTGATTCTATCAGTCAAATAATTCTGTATAACTAGAGGGAGTTAATTAAGGAAAAGGGGAGGAATGAACACCAGCAAATGGGATGGATGTTGCAAGAAGGATTTGTGGAAACCCTTGTTGAATTACTGTTAATTGTGTTTTCACTGTAATTGGACCATGGTGCATTAATAGTAGAGAAAAAAATCTTGGATGTTACTAAAATGTTCTAAATCTTACTCCTTTTTAATGCAAACTTTTAAAAGTCTTTGTGTCTTCAGAGTGTCACCTACTCACTTAAACACTTAAATATACCACTTAAGCACTACTGATTTTTTCCAATTTCTATCTGTTAGGTGCTCAGTTTCTGTTGTCAGTTGTGTATGTTCAAGTCTACACAATGTCATAAGACTTCCTGGAAAAATGCATTGAATTACAATAGTTCATTTTAACATATTTTAAGACATTGTATTATATACTTTACTGTATGTGAGCATTGTGATAAGTAATTATTTTAATTGTCTAAGAAAGAAAGTAGGCACCTGTACTTCTAAAAGGTTCTAGCAAGACCCATTGTTCAGTCGTGCAAAGTGCTGTGACTTTCAGCCAACCTGTTGGCATTAAGCCATTGAATGAAATAGGCTACAATCTTTGTCTAACACTTTGATAATATATAGTTGTGGAATAACATCTCAGAAACGCTGGAGAAAAGCATTTGCTGTCTAAAT
>VZTT01014721.1:0-12061 GCA_013400855.1 Buphagus erythrorhynchus | reverse complement strand
GCCAGTTCTGTTCAATATTTTCATTGATGACATGGATGAGGGCATGGAGTCTTTCATCAGTAAATTTGCAGATGACACTAAGCTAAGAGTGTGTGTCAATGTGTTGGAAGGTAGGAGGGCTCTGCAGAGAGACCAGGAACAGTTGGATGGATGGGCAGAGTCCAATGGGATGAAGTTTAGTAAATCCAAGTGCCAAGTCCTGCATTTTGGCCACAATAACCCCCTGCAATGTTACAGGCTGGGGATGGTGTGGCTGGACAGTGCTCAGGCAGAAGGGGACCTGGGGGTACTGATCGACAACTGACTGAACATGAGCCAGCAGTGTGCCCTGGTGGCCAAGAAGGCCAAGGGCATCCTGGCCTGTATCAGGAATAGTGTGGCCAGCAGGAGCAGGGGGGTCATTCTTCCCCTGTACTGGGCACTGGTGACGCCACACCTTGAGTGCTGTGCCCAGTTCTGGCCCCTCAGTTTAGGGAGGACATTGAGACACTTGAGAGTGTCCAGAGGAGGCAACGAGGCTGGTGAGGGGCTTGGAACACAAACCCTGTGAGGAATGGCTGAGGGAGCTGGGGTTGTTCAGCCTGGAGAAAAGGAGGCTCAGGGGTGACCTTATCACTCTCTACAACTCCCTGAAAGGTGGTTGTGGTCAGGTAGGGGCTGGTCTCTTTCTCCAGGCAGCACTGACAGAAGGAGAGGACACAGTCCTAAGCTGTGCCAAGGGAAATACAGGCTGGATATTAGCAAAAAGTTTTTTATGGAATTGTCTGCCTGGTGAGGTGGTGGAGTCACTATCCTTGGGTGTGTTTAAAAAAAGACTGGATGTGGCACTTGATGCCATGGTTTACTTGAGGTGTTAGGGCACTGGTTGGACTTGATGATCTTGAAGGTCTCTTTCAATCTTGTGATTCTGTGATTCTGTGAATTTATATCAATAACTGCCAAATTGTTGCACATAAAGGATAAAGGAAGACAAAAGTCCATGCTGGGATGTATGAACAGGAAAATAGACTTCTGTGAGCAATGTAAAAGAAACCCTGATTTCCTTTTAGCACTGGAAAGACCTTAGGTGATGCATGGTATCCAGTTTTGGAGAGCTAACCTCAAATTCAATACGTTGTAAGTGGAGGGATGCTTGTTAAAAAAAAATAAAGTGTTGATCTTATGTTCAAGGCCTATATAGAAAAAAGAATGAAGGAATGTAGTAAAAAAATAGTAAAAATAAAACCAGGGAAGTTTTGCTTGGTGAGATTTAATTTTAATATATCATATTTACTCACTCTAATTCTTGTCTATAGAAAAATATGGCAGGAAAGTAAGAAACTGTGCAAAAAATATGACTGGAAAAATTTCCTCCTTTTTCTCCTCACCATCATTGACTGTTATGATGGCAATTTGAGTAGTGTCTAGTTTGTGTTTTCTGCCACACAACATGGTGAGAGGTGCTCCTGAAACAGTGATTTTAAATGTTCTTTTTTATAATTTTGATTTCATGCGTTGCCTTGTTTTGCTTTTGGCAAGCTAGACTTGAATTCTAATGCTTCATATTTATTTTGCACTTTACTTTTATTCAGGCTAATCTTTTTCTATGATGGTGTTACCTACAGGATACTATTTAAAGATCTTTCTAACAAGTGAGAGGTTAATTGATTGCATTTTTGCTATATGTTAATAGTATATATGTTATGTTCAGAAATATATCAGATTTTCAGCATGGTATCTATAACTAATACCTAAGAGATTTTAATGGAAATAACTATTACTACTTTATTAACAGTATTTTTAAAATCTAAGCAGCCAATTATTCCTTTGAGCATGAATATATGAAATTTCCTGTACTTCTCTCTTGACAAAGCAGCTGCCAAAGAGATTTATTCTTCAGACTGTTGTAATGGCTTAGGTTAATAGTCTGACCAAACTTGTCAGACTGATATGATATTCAGCATGGCATTTTCAACTGCTCTTCTTTCTGCTAAATTTCCAGTGTTACAAGAGTAATATTTACTCAAAAAGCATGTGTTTACTATGTAAATACTCAACAATACCAATATCATTAGCCTAAAATAGAGGGGTTGGCACCTTTCAGAAAACAAAATAGGATGATCAGAGGTTTTCAGGAAGGATGCCTTGAAGCAATGGCCCTAAAATATCAGTGTAATTCAAGCAGAAGATGTTGTTTCTGGCAGCTTGTGGCAGTACCAGCGAACTGTACAATCCTTGGTTTAATGTTTGAATTGGATAGGAATGTGTATCACTGTGTAGTATTGTGTAGTAAATTATTTTATTTTCCTAGAAGGGAATTCCATTTGAATAGCAGCCCTAATAAAAAATCCAATATTTTTTCATAATTTACATCTGATATTCAATGACAAATTTTCCTTATTGTAGCTCTAGACTGTTGTGTCTCAACCTTTCAATGGCTGCCTCAGAGATGAGTTTGTGTCCATCTCACATATTAACCATGTTTGATAATATGATGTCATAAACCAGGCTTTACCTTATATTTTTACTGCCATTTCTCCAACTTCCTGGTCCTCTTCTTCAGACAGATCACACCCTTCTACCCCAAGCATCTTAATGGCCTTTTGCTGAAATCACTTAAATAAGTGTGCCAGCATTAGTGGGGGCTTTTTGATTTTGTTTGAATTTTTTATTGTTTATTTTTCTTTAGGTTTTCATGTATTTGGTTGGTTGGTTTTGTGCTATTTTTTTGTTTGTTTGTTTTTTCTTTTCCTTTTTTTTCTATATTACATTTTATTATTCTTTGGAGCTACTATTCCTCTCAACTAATTTTATCTGTGTAGAATTGCAAGCAGTCAGATCATCTTCCTTCAGAATCAGTGAAATCCTAGGCAGTGATTCATCCTATCTGACAAGATGTCTGTCATACTTTACCATACTTCTGCCATTTTTTCCATTATTAATAAATACTTTTCATAAGACTAGTCCAAGACTTGGAAGACGCTGCTAGTAGTTTCCCTTTTCTGACATTTCCCTTTGGTGTAGTAAAATCATTAGACAATTTATATCCACTGACTTAAGAATTTCATCAGTATATCATCCATTGTGTAATTTAAAATTCTTTACTCCTCAAGCATCAGAAAGCTAATGTAAATTTAAGAGGCTGTGACTGCAAAATCGTATGCGTTATTCTGTTCAGTCAAAAGTGAATTTGTTTCCTATACAAAGGACAAGGTAAGAATTACTCCAGCGTTTTCCATTGAGAGATCTTTTTCAATAGAAATGGTACTATTTTATCAACATTTTATAAACTTGTACTTAATTCAGTAAAATGTAGAAAAGGCAATTGCTCACAAGTACAGAATTATTTTTTTCTTAAAATTAAAAAGATACTATTATTGCAGCTGCTACCACCTGTATCAGAGTAGACAATTTTTCAGGAATATTCTCCTGGGATATAGGAGAGTTAAAACTGTACAATTTTTACTCATTATTCCTCAAAGTCTTAAAAACCCCAGACATGGGGAAACAATGACATCCCACAAATTCTTGTTATTATTAAGAAGTAAGAAGAGGATTCTTTTTTCATTATAAGCATTTTCATAGAACAGAAAAAAATACATTCCAAATACACATATCCTGAAAGGAATCATACTCTATCTGTCACCAAAGAGACTAGAAGGAGCAGCTAAAAATTAAATGTAGCCATAAAGAACACCTTAAAATTGCTTTAAATATCCTGCAATTTTTTTTTTGTTTTACATATCCTGCATAATATTTCGCATAAATAACAAAAATGTTCAATGAGAACCACAATTATCACAGCAGTTCTTGCTTTTCCTATGGTAACAAAACCCAAACCACCTCCAGAATAGATGCTGACATGGAAGGAAAAGTGACTTATTTTGATAGGTGGAGTTTCATCACAGAATAACAGATCTCAGACCAAAGGACACAAATAGCATAAAAACTTTTAATACTACCAAACATGGAAATTAAAAGATCAAAGTGCTCTCATCTGCAGTACTGAATAAAACAGTTCCATCAAGAAATCAATAAAGGATAGGTTTTGTGTTTGGCCAACAGTACCAATAAAACTGCAGCTACAGATCTGTAGCAGATAAAGCTGGAAGAACTTCATTAGGTTATTTAGTCCACATATTTCTTTCATTCTGTGATCAAATACAGGTTTCTAAGGAAAGGAGGGTGAATAATGACAGACTAATAAAAGCAATCACTAGAGTCTGCTAGCAAGAAAACATAATAACCCACCACCCTCCCACCCCCACTGCCCTTTTCCCAGCATTAAAATAAATGACAGCTAAATAAAGAGAAAAAGAACAGACCAAGAAGGGAAATCAAATCTTTTCATCATAATATAGTATTATGGGAAGTACAAACTGGTAAGAGAAACTAAAAACCATACCAAAGAAGTTTGGTGGGTCTTTTTTCTGCCCTTTTAATTTTTTTTTTTGTTTAGCATATTAAGTATCCCCTTTAACTTCATTAAACATCCCCTCCTTGCCTATTTTGCTTTTTCTTTCTTTTTGAATTGATATTTGGAAATTCAGGTCTCATTTTTGTTTGGTTGGTTGAAACAGGGACCCTGCATTTACATTGTCACTTGACCACTGAGCAAATCTTACCTCTGTAAACCATGATGGTTTTAGGAGCAACAGCAAGAAAGGCAGCTCTTACAGTTGGTTTGTGCTCCATCTTCTTGGCTGGTATTTGCCTTTTTATTCTATTTCAGTAGCCGAAGGAATTGCCAATAATCTTACACAGTTTCTCACTTGTCTTTCACGCCCCGATCCCATCTCAGTCCAGGCAGCCTTTTTCTTGAGGGATACTTAAAAATTGCAAACTTTTGTCGTACTGGTTAATCTGGCTATGTTTCTTTCATAGGCATTAGACAAACAGGTTGGTTTAGATGTTCATGCACTACAGGAGTTGAATTCTGGAGACAGGCTTACTCCTTCATTTGCTGCATGCAGCTTAATTGAATCTGGAACATAAAAAGGAAGTTGAAAAAATTCCAGCAAAAATGGATTCCTTTCGTCTGGTTCTCTATTTAGTAGTCTCTATTAACATTCCCTATGATGTTTCCCTGAGAATCTTTGTCAAATAAGCCAAATTCTCTTTGTGTTAACTGAGGCTACTTTCTTTTCACATCAAACATGACGTTCCCTCCCACAGATTTTTTCCTCCTAATCTCTTTTGAATAAGGTGCATTCAATCACATCTTATGTTTTTCTTAGTAATATAGATGAAACTCATTATTATTTTGGTCTCAGTGGTTCTCTTGCTTTTTGTTCTGTCATCCATCCAAATAATTGTTACTGCTTCTTAGCTATTTCATAGCTCTCTTACTTGTTCCTCTACCACCCACTACTCGGAGAGGTCAGAAATCTCCATATTAACACCTTGTCAGGGAAATACCTAAGTACTGCTGTATCCCATGCCAAGACCGTTCCATAGGCATGTGAAATCTTCTGCAGTGATTTGGTATTAAAACCCTTTTCTAGCCACAAAGGGCATCAAAGATTTGAGAAGCTGTTCCACCACAGACATCTTCTTCCGCATTAAAATAACAATGATTTGCAGAAGTCAGCACTTTCATGAGAAAAAGCGAAGGATTACAAACTGTTCTACATAAATATCAGCCAGTGACAATATAAATGCACCCAAATAAAAATACAATTCTAAGCAATAGGTTTAGCTAAAACTCTTATTCAAATTAATAAGAAAAATGGAAAATTGAGATAGAAAACATAAAACTAAAACACTTTCCTTCAATAGCAATTCTTTTATCATTGCCTTCCTCCTTATCAAATAATGTTATATCTGGCCACTCCATCTCTTCTTGTAGGTACTTCTGGGGAGCCTGTAGGCTGCCCATAGAAACAGGTATCAGAGCCCTGCAGACCACTTCAGTGTTCTGGTGGTATCCAGTATGTGTTTAAGGTAAACCCCTGAGATTATTACCTGTGTCCAGATTTAAGATCTGGCAGCACCTGGACACACATGAGTAGCTAACAGCAGCTACAGGCAGCTGTCACTAGACCATCTGCAGGAGTAAGTGACATGTAATAGGCTAACAGACAATGCAGAGCATTGCCACTTTCCTGCAGAAATTTAATGGCAGAATTTGCCTAATATGTACCTTGCTTCAGGTAACTGTGCAGTACCCATTGCTTGGGGCTAATGCACAAACAAGATAAAATGTTAAGGGAAATTTTGCTGAAAGTATGAGGGAAAAAAAAAAGAAAGCTTTACATACACCATTTCTTTAGAAGGAGCATTTAGAATGAGAATATTTTAAACTAGCAAAATATGACTCACCTGAACACAGTTGTTAGGGTAAGTCATCCATAAGAAACAATTTGTTCCAAACTAAAAATGATATTACTATAGATAATCTCAATGATGATCATAAGGCCTGAAATGATATATTATATATGTAAGGATTAAAGGACAGGAGAACAAGATAAAATGTTCTGATAGGAGGAGCTCAAGCATCAAATTATGTATCCTAGGGCAAACCTCTACTGAGGTGACTTAAAATATTAAGACAAAAAGTGCTCAGAGAGAAAGATGAAATATCTCTCAATTAAGGTGTATTTCTAACTTGCTCTTGGAATGCAACATTTCAGGCTGAAGCTACCAAAATTTGCTCACCATGAAATGTAACAAGAGATTGTTCTGCTTCATTACTTCTGAATTTGTCGAAGAGCTGATTAGAGGGCACACTGGTAAGGTGATGCCATAGAGAGGGCACTTTGAGGGTAATCATTAAAATCTGTATGCATACTAGTAACTTGAGGTCGATCACAATAGGAATTCAGTACACTAAACTACACCACATACTGCAATAGAATATGTACAAGGGAGGAATATTCTGAAAATAAGCTGACATTTCAACATAAAGATTTTTGCTCTAAAAGTTAAGGAAAGTATCCTGGTTATAAAAGTCACAGCAGTCCAAGATTCATTAACTGCTATACTAAAGAAATACAAAGGCAAATGCTAGAGTAGAAAAACAAAGATATTAAAAATATGATAGTTAAATACTTTTAGCATGGGTGAAAAAGTCAGCAAAGATACAAAATTAAGGACTTCAGTATATACTAACAAATAACTCCAAATTTCGCAGGCGCATCATGAGCTTTATTAATGATTATGGATTTTTCCATGGTATGTGATCCTTGTTACAGGGTAAGAAAGAAGCTGTGTCACTGCTTTTCCCTCCAGTCCCACCTATACACACTCTACATGCATTCACGGGTGAAAGTCTGTGTCTCCATGTCTTGACTGCCTATGTCAGATATTCTGGTATACGCAGTACCTCCCACTTTTCTTTTACAGTCCATTCATGCTCTACATAGGAGTTATCTTTAAATTTAAGCACTGAACTACACAGATGACTTATCTTCCTGAAGATTTTGAATACTTCAAAAATATGTCCAAAGGAGATGACAAGTGACATAATGAAGAAAAATACAAGTATATGATGCTTAATGCAATAAGTACAGAGGTAACCCAAAGCACTCAAACAATTCTCAAACATTTCCAGAACTGATCATTATTTCATATTAGTAGCAGCAACCACTTCTTTTAAGTGCCACTTGAAACTATAAAAACTAGTTAGCTTCAAAAGTGTTTTTTTGAAAGTTAAATTTAGATAAAATGAACTTTATGACTCACTGAAATACCCACTAGATTTCTTTCTTATAAAGGACAAACAAACCAAGCAGCAGTTTTGACAGGAGGTATTCAAGCAATAAATGATACATACTGTACTAAACTTCAAGTATGATGGGTAGAAATAATAGACAGACTTCAAAGGTTTGCATAGAAAAGAAGAATGTCATAGCTCTTGGGAGTAAAAACACAGGAGCAGAAAGTTAATATAGTGAGCTTTGTGCAGGGAGTCTAAAATTGTCAAAGCCTGACCCCTTTAAAATAGAGTTGTCAGAACAATTAATTCAGGGGAAAAAAATAAAGTCATAATGAGGTGACAGTGAAGGAAAATCCTTTTCTCAGTTCTGAAACAGGATATATTATTTTATCAAGTGAAAATCTCATAGGGATATATTTATAATATATGTAACATATAAAAACACTCTGAGAAGTTTCTTTAAGCTGAACAGGCACATAGTTTGGAAAGACAGAAGATGAAGGAAAGGTGTCACTTGATTGCTCCAATAACTTTTGGGTTTGGAACTTCTTCAGTTGCTCTTCCCTAAGTATAGTTTTTTGTCTTATAGCTATAAGGAACTTTTCCAGTAGAATTCCAAATGATCTGGACATTGCTTAAGTTTCTTCTGCCAAAATGTATTGCTCAAAATAAGACAATTGCACATTATTTTAACTTTATTTTGATATGACATATTTAAATAAATCCATCCTATTCCTCTAACTCTGGATCTGTCTGCAAGTTGCAATGTAGTTGAATTCCTAGAGTCATGTCATCCAATGCACCCTTCATGAGCCATGACATCTTAAACTCTATCACATTGCTCAGAGCGCTATCTAATCTGAATTTGAATGTTTTCATGTTTTCAGAGATAAGCCATCAGCTCTCTGGGCAACAGTTCCAGTGTTTCACCATCCTCAAAATAAAAAACTTCTTCCTTGTATCTAGTGTAAATCTACCCTCTTTAAGTCTACAACCATAGCCCCTTGTGCTATTGCAATGGGCCTTACTATAAATTCTGTCCCCACCTTTTTTATAAGCCTCTTTCAAATACTGGATTGAAATAATTGGCATTAGTGAACCGTGAGCTGAGTGTTCTTCATGATTTTTATTAAGATTTCAATCGTTAGCATGTATTTTGTATTGAGCAATAAAAAAAATGCCAGATCATCCAGCTTGGGCAAAACAGATAATGAAAGTCTGTTTTGGTATTCCAATTTTTCCTGTGTATCATAGGCCATATTTGCAGCTTCACACATTTCTAGAATACAGTTCCGGGCCCAAATATTTAGTCTTCCTTACAGAAGGAACACTGAAGAATATATAAACTGTTAAATACAGTCATATTTGGACAGTAGCATGTTTTTTTAGATATCTCCCTATTGCTGCTAAGGACAAACATGCTGTTTGTATCTATTCAAATATTTGCTAGCATATTTTCTTTTGCCTCGAGGCCTTTGCCTAAAGTAGAACCACCAAAAAGGCTGGAGTAGGGGATTTTTTTCAGCTGGCAATACTACTGCAATTCAATTTGTAAAAACGTTAAAAGAAGTCTCCAGAAATTGATATATTTCCCCCCTTCAGGCAATTTTTGTGTGTTGCACGGCTTCTAAGCCACTTGTTATCGTTCCATTTACACTGGCTTCGTGCCACTGGTTTTTGTGGAGGTGCCGTGATACTCTAATATAAAGTGAGCTAGAGAAGTGGAAATGTGGGTGATCTTTCAGTTATTAGTACCTGACCTGTCAAAAGAGTCCTCTTCACAGACTTTTCCCCTATCTACATTTCTTTTAGTAAAGGCATAAAATACAATCTGTTTTCCTTTGATAGGGTTTTGAGGGTTTGTGAGTTCCAGTTTGTTTCTTTGGTTTCGGGGTGGGTTTTTTATTGTGGTTCTGTTTGTTTGGTTTTTGTTGCTTTTTTCTTTTTTTTTTTTTCCAACTGAAGAATTCTGTACAATTTTTCATATCCAAACAGCTCACAAGTGGGAGCAAGAAAATAATTTACAGCATTATGGATGTTCTATAATGGATTTGTAAAACAAAGTTTCAAACAAAATTCATCCTCATTTATTCTGAAGTTGAAACAATGGTTCGTTGATGTAACATTTTTCCCAGCCTGATGTGGATCTCTCTAAAGCCTTCTGACATAGGAAATGCAAGCTAGCTTCACAAGTGAAGTTATGTAAAATAACAGATTCCTCTACACACTCGTGTGGAATAATAGGACACACTTTCCAAAAAGATGACTGATGTGACATCCATATGTGAGAGCAAACAGACAACTCACATAATGAAGCTTAAAATGACTAATGCAAATATTTTCTAAGAACATATCTTAAACTGTTTGACAAGGCATGGGTAACAAAATCCCTGAAAGATCTTTGTTTTCATGACTCAATTTCTGGTTATGTAGTCAAGTAACCTGGAATACATGACTTTAGTTAAAAGCTTCAGCTGTTTTTTTCTCAAGAACAAAAAGTCATTAGCTTTATAGTAAGTGAAATAACTTACTTCTTTTAAAGGTAAAACATTAGTTTTAGTCCCCTGGCAGTAATGGCTTATGTTATCACTTTGATTTTTGCCACTCTACAGTGTTGCTTTTTTAAAATCAAATATTAGCTGATGTTTTCTCTCCATGTCATTTAGCACAGAGGCATATGAAACCATTTCTGTGGCTGCATTTTGTGTACAGTAGGTAGAAATAGTAAGAAAATAGAAGGCACTTTGCATGGCCATAGCACAGTGCTGTGGCCCACTGATTCATTTATTCAGCAGTTACCAGTCTCAGCGAGTGCCAGGCACTTGGGACACGAACTGGCTGTTCTCCCTGGTTGGTGCCTGTGACTGTGGGGAAGGGCTGTGATTTCTCATTAGACAAGTCCTTCTCTGCATGGGTAACAATCCCACTAGACCCATCCACCAGCAGCTCTGGGAATTGCTCTCTCCCCACATAGTCCCACCAGGCTGGAGCCACTGGAGCTTGCTGGTGGCCTTGCCTTTGCCAGCAGCTGCACCCCCTGGAAGCCCCATGCCACCTCCCGTGCCTGGGAGCTGCCATCCCTTCGGTTCCCCTCTTGGCTGGGTGCTGCTTTGGCTTTGGCCAGGTCACATCATGTGTTCCTGCTCCCTCAGGGACCCATGGAACCGCAGTCACAGGCTGCTGGACACTATCAGGGCTTCCCACAGCAGACATGGACCTTTGCTGCCATGGCTCCTTGGTGGCACCTAGAGAAACCAACTGCTTTTCCTCAAGGCAAAATACATCAAAAGCATTCCGCTTGTAGCTTATTTCTACTTATGGAATGAACTTGGTGAGTTTGGATAAGGAACCTTCCTCGACTAGCAAAACATTAATGTTATAATTCCTGCAATTTATTTTTAGTTAAGCTTGCACAATTTGCTCTCGTTATCTTCCCTTTTTCTGTGACTTAAAGAAAAAAAGTTGAGGCTGGGGGCAGTGGGACTAAATATAAATTAAATATATATTTATCTTCTGTGATAGAAAATCAATTATAAATTATGGATCTTGTACTAATCTTATAGTAGCTTTTTCTGCTATCTTTATGTATAAGATGCTGTCTAAAGTTTTAAATCACCATTTCCTTTAGGCAACACAATGGATGTAAATTATTAAGATAAGGCTTCTGTGATTTCACATGTGGCAGGCAAAAACCTGTTTTTTTGGAATGGATGTGCTGATCTTTTGGTTTTAAGTCCCATTTGGTGTCTTTCCCTGTGGGTTACTCTTCTTATTGCTGACAGCAAGTGGCTTTGTAAAAGGTCATGTTACGGATATGTGTCCTGTAAATGTGCTGTCATGGCACTGCTACTGTTTTCTGTGGAATAATTGGAGTCACCACCTGGTAAATAACTGCAGTAACTTCTCTTGTGTCCAGATATTGAGGTAGTTTAAACTGTTTCTAATTGCTAATTAGTAAGATGACATATTAATTGACTTTTTAATTCATAAATTGAGGTGCCCTGAAGTGTTCTCTGCTTGTTTCATAAAGGCTGTACAGGGTGTGGGTGCCCAGGCTCCCAGCGAGGGCTGTGGGGGCTCCCAGAGGGGAGAACACGGCTGAGCCACGGCCAGGGCAGGGACACCTCGGGAAACACGTGTAAGAAAGGAGAGAAAACACCACAGAGAAAAAGAAAGGAAAAACAAGTGAGAGAAACAGCTGTGAGACCTCCAAGGTGAGAGAATAAAGGGGAGGAGGTGCTGCAGGCACTGGAACAGAGATTCCCCTGAGGCCTGTGGAAAAGGCCATGGTGGAGCAAGAGGAGGATGATACCTGAAGATACCTGATGATTTCCTGAAGATACCACAGCCTGTGGAAAGCCCACGCTGGAGCAAGGTAAAACTGTGATGTGGCAAAAGCTGCAGAGCAGCTGTGGATGAGCCCCC
>VZTT01014720.1:23992-39696 GCA_013400855.1 Buphagus erythrorhynchus | reverse complement strand
GTGGGCAATCCCGTAACTGTTTGGAACTTTTTTCTGGGGTCACCACAAATTAAACAAATGGCTCTCAAGGTTTAGGGTTGGGATACAACCCCTGTACAGCAATGATTGCCTGACCTGGAATACTGATCTGGCTAATTCCCACAGCTATGTGATAAATTTCACTACAGGAGATGAAACATCTGCTGCAGCTGCTGTATTTTACCACTGTAAGATATAAAAAGGGAAAAAAAGTCTGATGTTTGCCTACAGCAGCACTGCTGGTCTGTACCAGCCTTGGTCCAACACTCTCAGTGCAGGGCAATCAGCAGCAGCCACTGTAAAAGAAGCTGCTCTGATCTCATCTTACTGGGTTGACTTTAAGGAAAGAAAGCTGAGAATGTGTTTAAAGCACAGACATAGTAGTATAAAAAGCAAGATTAAAGCATTAGCAGACTGTAATGAACTGTACAACAAAACAGTCTGCAGCATCTCTCGGCAATATTTTCTAAGCAGCTGATAAGCAAATACTAACACTGTTGAACAAAGAGCACTGACATCTGAAACATTAAACAGAGATATGAGGGTGATCCCTTTGCTGAGAAAAAAAGTTGTATCTGTTTAAAAAACAGTTACTGCTTACACAGGAAAATCTAGCAATTGTCACAAACGTTGGGAGGAATTATTGCAAATGATTTGGAACTTTATTGAAAGATCAAGCCAGGAGAACAGTGCTTCAGTGCCATATGAAGTTGATATTCCAAAAGCAGTTAAGCACCAAATAAGAGAGGCATTTCATGAATTAGGAGTAAAATAGCTGTTATACTAGTGTGCAACTTACTTTCAGAAACATCTCCTAAAAAAGGCAAAAACCTTCTTTTCACATCTGCATTAATTAGGTCAAATACTTTGTACAAGCTACAAAGCTTTGTCCTGTCATTGATTAATAGATGTTAAAGTATACGTAATCTTAACTCCATAATCCTAACATGCATCCTGAAAACAATAAAGAATACTTCCAAGCCAAAGGACTTAAGGGCTGTATTTTTATTTTATTAATGTTATTATTCATGTGATAAGTGCATTTTAAGCTGCCTATCAACCTCTGTTGCTGTTCTTTTGTCCCTGAGGAAAAGTCATTCAATGATTACATGGTGAATATTGCTAACACAATATATATGAGTTTGAGGCTGGTCATGTTGCAGTAGATGTATCTGTAGTCCTGACAGCAACATAAGACACCACAAACATAAAAAAGGCTTCTTGCCAAAAATATAATGAAGTAAAAGACCAGCATACAATGTAGGCAACATAATCTCTGTTAGAAACTTAGTGAATTTATATAGAAATTCTCATGAAACAATGACAGAAATAATAAAGTGTCCTGTCAGGGAGGATGCTTTTTACCATAGCATTCAATGAAGTTTTAACACATTTGACTACTGCATTAGGTGTCAGTCAGCTCAGCCACAGATCCTAAGTGAATTTCCTTCATCTCCTTGATAAATAGATTATTGTAATTTTTAATATGGTGCCATTTGTCTACCAAACATAACTCCTGTCAGAGTTCCACAAGTGCTTAGTGATGCTCCCTCATGAGTTTTTTCTTTAAATTACTTGTGAAAATATACAAAATCTTAAGTAGGTCCTGAGGATGAAATGCTGATAAAGTTCACAGTTATGTGTGGAAGACCAACACAATAATACTGTCTGTAGATAGTGCATTTACATACTAGTACTCAGTAGCTCATTATGCTTGTCTTGTGTAGAAATAGCAGTACATGCAGGGGAGTGTGACATCACATCAAGTAACTGCTAGTAATAGTGAAGTCACCATTATCATTGATGAAAATAAATGAATGAGAACTGTCTGTGTGTGTCCCAGACAGGATGAGAGAAAGCAGAATGAAAGCAGAAGGCATGCAACAGACTGAAAACACAAGGCTGACAAAAATTACATAGATTTCTTGTCACCTTTTCATTAAGTTACTCCCTAAAAAGCCAGCCATGTCTGTATAACCAAGAATTTGAAAGTCACTAGCCATTTTTTTAGTGCAGGAATGAAAATTAATGTTCTTTTCAAAAATCCACCTGTTGTCAAAGAATCCATCTGGCTAACTTGGAGAGATCTAAATTATCTCCATGTGACAACCAGGAAAAGTAAAATATAAAATGCAGAAATACAACCACTGCAAAAGTATGAACATATATGGATGTGGAGACAGGCAACACCAGGGACTCTTCAAAAGTACAGGCAACATTGAGGGACTGACCCTCAATGAGGGTCATTGAGGTTCCACAAAAGGTACTCAAATATTTGTCCAAATTGGAAAAAATAAATGTATCTTCTTGTAGCAGAGAAGAAAATACAAGCATTAAAAAGCAGCGATACCAGGCCATAAAAACTATGTCTACACCACTCTGAGGGAGGAAACTCAAGAGAAAAGGGAAGATGGGTGTGGTCCCAGATGTGCCAGGTGTTTATATGGCTGCCATGTGGACAACCTGCACACTGTCTGAAGGCAGGCAATGAGGAGAGTCATGCAAGCACTCAGGCCTGGATGTAAAGGACACCTAAGATGCTTTTGGCTACATTTGAGACATTTGACTCTGGATTTGCTTTCTGAAAAGATAATGTGGTCCTTACAGAAGTTTCAGGATGGTTCCCAATATGCAGCAATTTCATTGAAACAAATTAAGCTAAGTTGGCTTACTTAGTACAGGTCAAGCAGACATGCTAGAATTTACATCAATAGATAATCAAAAATCACAGCTTGTTACCAGAACTGCTTTGGAAATGTAATGCATGTCTGACAAGACAACCAGCCACAAAAACTTTATGTATTATATTTCTACAACCACAAAACATGTCCTGTTTGAATTTGGATGTGAGACACCACTTGAGAAAAAAAATCGTGAATGTTAGAAATTTTGTTCTTTCAGCAGTCGGACAATGTAATCCAGGACAGTTTTGTGAAGCCAGAAAAGAGACAAGGGTTTACTTAACTGTGAAAATTAAAACAGAACAGGCATTTTAAGCTTTGGCTTGGAATTTTAATTCAGCACTCTGTACTATTTTATTTTGACTTAGAGATGATTTTGTGTGTTGGAAAGGGTTTAATGTGTCATCACAAATCTTCATTTATGACAAAATATTTTGAGGAATAAGACTACTGTTGGGATCCAAACCAGCGTATGAAACCACACTGACAAACAGATGTGCATATGTCAAAGATTTATATTAGGAACAGTGGTTTAGAAAGCTTTCTTCTCGGCCAAGCTCAGTACAAAATTATATTACAAAAAAAAAAGAAATCCATCTCCAGAAGAAAAGATGCATCCAGTTTAGAGACATTACTCATCCTGAGGCTCCACTGGAGTCCTGTATAAATGCAACAGCTACTGCTTGGATTTCCTCAAGGGCTGTTTTTGATGTCCATACTGGCTGGACCTAACATAGGAAATTGATTTTTGGCAAGACACTTGTTATAACCACAGCTATTCACCCAAGCCAAGCCAAATGTTAATTTTTCCAATCCAACAAATCATTTTTTAATTTTGAAATAACAGAAGGGAAAATTCATCTTTTGAAACTGACAGAGGTGAGGAGAAATATTGACTCTTGATGTCTTCATTTGTTTAGACCACACAAATACAAATGTATTCTACAGCTGTTTAATCATGGCTTTCTGTATTTCATATTTCATTTTCAACATAATCAATTTCACAAAATTATAACTAATTAAATTTATTAATTTCATCCAAAATAGTAATTGTAGATTTTAATGGATAGATAACTGTTACTAGCCCACAAATCACACTAGGTTTGCCTAGCCATGAAGGTGCTTTCAGTAAAGATGTTAACCATCAAGAGAAAAGAGGCAAAGTGGGTGGAGATAGAGGAAAATGCTGATCAGGTCCTCTCTGTAGCTAAAATTCTGAGGGGAGTATGCCATTAATTTTTCTCCTGAGAAATAACAGAAATGTGCTTATGCAAGTCATCCCACAAGTGTGGTCCTTCTTTCAAGAAGACTGCATAATTTAATATTGATGATTTTATCATTTGTGATAATTTTTTTTCTTCTTATAAATTATTCCTATAAAAATCCTGAATAAATAAAAAGGGGTGAAATTAAAAGCACTTTGCACCCCTCACTGAGTAACACTTTGAAGTGATGACTTCTAAAATCTGATTTCTTAGTCTGAATGAGACCATGAACTGTTTTTTAGGACTTCATGAAAGATAACTATAAAAAGTAAGTTCAGACATAAGACGTGTCCAGTGATGGCAGGGAAGGCTCCTCAACACCTTTTCTTCCTTTTTTACTCCTCCCCTGACTTGTCATGGAAATCTCCTTCATCCTTTTAAGAAAGATTTTTGAGAGGTCTGTAGAGGTCTGCAAATTTACTACTGCCACCCAAAAGGCTTTTTCTCAAGAATAATTTATATTTTTGAAGCTTTAAAATTTTCCCTTGGGTCAACCCAACTAAAATGTTCTTATAAACATCTTCAGTGAAGATTTGATTGCAGTAAAGCAAGCTGCAAGAAGAGCATCTGCTTTCTGGCTTGTTTGTCTGTTCATTGGTTTGGGTTTTTTACTTTGTTCAGTGTGGTCATCCTCTAGACTTGGCTACCAGCAGTTTTACACTAGATGAGAGAATTATCTCTACTTCCAGTTCCAGAACATCCCATTAAAGGGAGCAATGAAAAATCAGGGCTTCAGCTTGAACAGGTCAGGGACTTTCCTGGGTCTTGAAATATAAAGCAATAAGAATATTAGGAAACAAAGAATATTAGGAAACAGCAGTCCTTTGCTTCCAAAAATAAAACGTTTTGATTTTTTAGGCAAAACAGAAAGAGCAGCAAAACAAAACAATGTTTGAATGAAGAGGAAGCCAAGCAGCCTGGGCCTGAGCCTCTGATTAAGTGTTGTGTCTTGCCAAATTCAGAGTGACTGGAGGTGCTCAGAACAAACTTATATACACAATGAAGGATAGTTAACTACTTGCTTTGTTTCTAGATGAGTCTGGAGAAGTAAGCTTATTTCCAGCTTACTAGTATTCCAGAAGCATTTGAAAGGGGGTAGCCAGAAGATTTTTTTGATTCTGACATCCCTTAATGGCCTACACAAAAGTGATACACTTTTTATAGAATACCAGTGGCTGACAGCTTTGTACAGGAAAAATGAGTAAATGATTGTACATACGGAACTAATGGATTTTCAATTGTTTTCCTGCAGAGCTAGGATGCTTACATGCTTTGGAGTCAAGACTTTGGGTTATCTGGTGCAGGGCCAGGAGTTGGACTCGATGATCCTGTGGGTCCCTCTCAATAAGGATATTCTATGTTTCTATGGTTCCATATAATAAAAGATCAATTACAGGGAGTTCAGATGTCCCCATTGTATAGAAAATTACTAGTTTCAAAAATTGACTTTTTTCCTGACCTTCTCTATAAACCCATAAGCTAGCCAGACAATAGAGCAAAAATATTTCTATTTTTGTTTGATTTAAATAACCCCTTTTTATAGCAATAAAGCACCCAAAATATTCCAGTGCTTACTGATGATTGATAACACTAAAGTCTCTGTGATGAAAGTTCAATTATAGGTGTCTTCAGGGAGAGAAAACTGGTACACTAAATCCTTGAAACCTGTTATCTAGAAACAAGGGGTTAGTCAACAGCAACAAAACTAGTAAAATAAAGGAATTTTTGTTAAATTTAAATAAATAAATTCTCTGCAGTCCTGATTGCAACAGTAAAAAAAAAATAGGATAAGTAAATATTTCAATGACGGGGGTGGAATCTTCAATGTATACAGAAAATTCTTGGCTGATACTAGTTAAAATGGTGAAAGGGACTATGCAAACCAGCATATGATCTTTCCATGTTTTCAGAGTAAAACGTAAACTGTGCTTAGGGAAAATAATTATTTTACAAACAGTTCATGGAGTAATTTCCCATGCTAAAGACACTACGGGAAAATTATCCAAACAGTTGGTCACCTTGAAATTCTGTTGTAGGTCGTTCCCTTTCACTGTAGTGTCTTTCTGGAATTTTCTTATACTGCTTTGTGTCTTCCTTGGAAAAGTGGGGAAATCCAGAGGTGGAGGTAATTATAATGCCAGTCCAGGCACACAGTGCCCTTCTCTCTTGCTTTTCAGATGGCAAAAAATGTATGCTGCAAAGCTTGATGTTAATGGTAAGGGATTAGAACCCAGACAACTGTGTGATCAGACTCAGCCAGCATGGGTACATGAAAGGCAGGTCCTGCTTGACCAACCTGATCTCCTTCTATGACAGTGACCCAAGATAGTGAATGAGAAGAAGGCTGTGGACAACTTTTACGTGGGCTTCAGTAAAGCCTTTGACACCATTTCCCACAGCATTCTCCTGGAGAAGCTGGCAACCCATGTCTTGGATAAGTGCACTTGTTCACTGGGTAAAAAACTGGCTGGATAGACAGGCCAGAGAGGTGGGGAATGGAGTTGCATCCAGCTGGTCACCATGGTTCCCCAGGCTCAGTACTGGGGCCAGACCTGTTTAATACCTTTTCAGTGATGCAGACGAGGGGATCTAGGGCACTCTCAGTCACTTTGCCCATAAGTTTTCACATGCTCTGGCCCAAGTGGGATGAGAGTGTTGATCTGCTGCAGGACAGGAAGGCTCTACAGGGGGATCTGGATGGATTGATGAACCAAGGCCAGTTGCATGAGGTTAAGGCCAAATGCCAGTTCCAGCCCCTGGATGACAACAACCCCCGGCAGTGCAGAGTTCCTGGAAAGCTACCCAGCAGAAAAGGACATGGCAGTGCTGGTTGACAGCTGGTTGAACATGAGCCAGCTTGTGCCCAGGTGGCCAAGAAGGCCAGTGGCATCCTGGCTTGGACATCCTGGCTTGGATTAGCAATAGCGTGGCCAGCAAAACCAGGGCAGTGGTTGTCCCCCTGTACCCGGCACTGGTGAAGCCACACCTCAAATACTGTGAGTGATTTGGGGTCCCTCACTACATGGCAGACTTGGAGACACTCGAGTGTGTCCAGCAGCAGGTGGAGGGTCTGGAGCACAAGTCCTGCGAAGAGCAGCTGAGGTAACTAGGTTTGTTTAGCATGGAGAAAAGAAGGGTCAGAGGAGACATTTTCTACCAGAAAGGAGGTCACAGCAAGATAGGGCTCAGTCTCTTTTCCCAAGTAACAAGTGATAAAACAAGAGGAAATGGCCTCAAGTTGCACCAGAGGAGGTTTAGACTGGATATTACGGAAAATTTCTTCACTTAAAGGGTTAGCAAGCATTGGAACAGGCTGCCCAGGGAAGTGGTTGAGTCACCAGTCCTGAAGGTATTTAAAAGAGGTGTAGACGTGATGCTTAGTGGTAGACTTGGCAGTACTACATTAATAGCTGAACTTAATGGAATTAAAGGCATTTTCCAAACTAAATGATCCTATGACTTCTGTCCCAGATCACAGCTCAGATAAGGACTCAACAACCATCTGTCAGTTTGTCTTCTGTCCAGAGATGAATGTGACAACTCCACTGCCCCAATCCTAACCCAATATTCATAGAAAATAGGGCACACAGGATTTACTATGTACACTCAATGCAGACAGCACAGTCTGCACATATGGTTAAATGTATTCTGCAGTAGTCTGAGTCTCCTATGAGCTTCTTAATCCACTCTTACTCTGCTCTTAAATTAATGAAATTTGTCACCCCATGTATTTAATTTGGCTTTGCTGCAGAATACTGGGACAGTAAAAGTGGACATAGATTCCAAACTCAGCTCATGGAAGAAAAATCTATCAGTGTCCATTGCATTTAAAAACAAAACTTTTTGCTTGGAAAATTATTGAAACTCAAATTATTGGCTGTTCTTGCTCTTTGAATACACTTTTCTAGACATTTGCTTTTAGCAACTTAGACAGGACTGGATTGAATCAACCGATGACTCAATATAATTTTTGTCCTAATTAATTGTCTTCTTAATTTAAAGTATTCTTAATTTTTTATGTGCTTAAAAGGCAAGACAGAGGATGGAATATGCTATCCTCTTCCAAATACTTTATTCTTCCTGAATTTACATTTAAAAGGGTATCATGAATGAAAATGTGCATCATGGCTGCTTGGGAAGAGTAAACAACACCATCTTGGTCAGATAAAATTATTCAGCATAGCAAGAAAAGGGAGAGAAACAAAAAGAAGAATAAAAGTAATGGGTTTGTTTTATTACATAGCCTGCTCTACTCCAGTTTTGCTGATCATGATAACATTATAGAGACACAACACAAAGAGAGACATGTCACAGCCTAAGCACGTACTAAGCTTTGCCTCTGCTGAAAGGCAAAGTTCTCCTAAGAAAGGTCTTTCTAATCATATTTCCTTCCACTTCAGGCATGATCTCTGTTTCTGCCTGAAACTGCCCAAGCACTGACATCTTGTTCATCTAAAGAACACAGAGAAAGAAATGGATGCCAGTGCAGTATTTCATTAGGCTGCCTTTAGAATGCCTCCCACATTTTGACATTTCATGTAACAAATGTAACAGGTGACATTTTGACCTACAAACTGTAACTCTTGCCACTCACTCCTAGCTATCTGAGCTGTGATGCCAAACTTTGAGATGGCTGAAATCAATTAAGATTAACTGCACCCTAAACAAGGTTTATGTTCATTTATCTACATCTCAAATGCTACACATAGCTAAGTACAAAGACACTAGCTATGTATCTTGGATAAGTGATAATTTTGAGGTAAAGAATGGCAGAACATGCCCCCTTCAATCTTTCTATCACCCTAAAACCACAGTGATTTACGTAAAATCATGTAAAGGATTGGTCTCATGTATGTTGGACACGACCTTATTCTGCTCACTTTAGTTGGATTTGCTCCAGACAGATGGAAACTATATTTTTTCTTTTAATGTAGGATAAAACTAAAAAGTAAGTTATTTACATATTCTTGAAGTGAAACATCCCTTTGAATAGTTCTGTACTTATTCCCTGGAAATCATCCATCACTACCACAAGTTACTACTTCTAATTGCAGGGAATTGCAGCCATCATCTATCTTCACCTACATCTTAGTTTGACACCAGATGAACCTTAACTTGTTAAACCTTTCAGATGTTTTTGATAAAAACAATCTGTTGTTTCACTAAAGGCATCATAAGGTGTCTTTGGACCTGACTTCCAACGTTTCTGCTTATGCCAAGGATGTAGGCTTTGCTTCACAGTATAGTACAACAGATATATTTTTCCAAATTAATAAATTATAAAATGAATAGATTAATAAATCATCCATCCAGCTCCTTCTGTTTCTGCTATTATATAAATTTAATAATACACAGAGGTTTCCAAACACAAATAGTAATCTTTTGAGACTACATAAATCTCTGCAGAATTTGTTTTGTAAGTCCTGTCTCTATTCAGGATGAGTCCTTCACAGGATACCACTTTGAAGCTTTTATTTTTGAAGTTGTACAAGAAACCATACCTGTATCCTTCCTATTGCCTCCTGAAATGCTCTTTTAGATAAGCAAGTTGAGCACTTCAGTTGTCTTTCCACGATATGATGAATAACAACCCTGAATATAATTGTTACACCTTCAAAGGTCTGTTAGTTGGTCTGGTTGTTCCTTTCTGCTAGTCTGGAATGCAAGAGCCTGATTTTTTTACCATAAAGTGATGTCACAGGTTTTTTAAAAGCACCTTTTTCACTCACAGGAGTGTTCAGTGTTTGAATAACTGATTATAGGCATCTGTTTGAGGGGGGAGGTTTATCCACAATCTACTACAAGTCTGGAATTTGATGAACTCACTGAACGTGCTGATCATTCCCCCAAGTACAGCAATAAACATATGTGCTGTATCCATGCCCCATCAGTTCCTCACAGACCTGGAGTCACTCATCTTTGACCTTACTCTTTCATTTTCTGCAAATAACAGCCTAATAGTGCAGCCCTTCTTTTATATTGGGTCTATGTGACAAGTGCCCACAGAAGCAGAATGGACAGTAGTAAGATGAGGATCAAGACGGCATCCTAGAAGAACCATGTCTATTGAATCTAAAAATCATTGTCAGAACCATGTTATGTCACATATATCAGATCCAGAATTAACCCAGTAGTGATCAACGTGGTCACTTGCAATTTTATCCATTTAAAATCTAGGTGCATTATAGGTCCACCAATTTAAATAGCTGTAAATTTGAATATTATACCCAGATATCCAGTATTCTGTGAGGGGGAACAAAGAACAAAGTGATGCTGTCTCTTACAAGAGGAAAAGCACCCATCCCAATATGGCCAGCACTTGGAGCCTGCGTGCTGGTGAAGTAAGGTGTGGCAGCTGTCCTGCTGGTGTTCAGAAGGCTGCCTAAGTGCCTTCCATAGCAAATTTGTTCCCTAGAGAAAATAAGGAATAAATTCACCAGCAACTGAACTGCTGTGACTTCAGTCTGCATGCCTTTTTTTTCCTCGCACTGTTAATGACGTGATGCCAGAGTGACGGAGTTCTCTTTGACTCTGGATGACTCTGGGCAGTGATTTTCCTCCGGCTGCTCCCACAGCTGTCCCACCGGCTGTGTGCCCCCGGCTGAGCGCCCCCAGTGCCTTCACCAGCGGCTCCGAGGGCAGCCGCACTCCTCCTCTGCTCTGCTGCAGCCCAGCCAACAGCCAGCGTGCTGGAGCGTTCAAGTATAATGAAGTGCTGTGCTGGTGTTATCTCTCCCCATCTCTTCCGTCTTGCTCTGGTGGGCTTCCCTCTCTGAGTGAAACACAAGGAGGAGACTAACACAGTGTTTCCTCTTGCCTGATGTTTGCTTGTTATTCCAGCTAATTTGTTCCAAGAGAAGAAATAAACCGGACTTGAAACAGCACCGTTAATTCTGATCCTTTTAGACCAATTGCATATCTCCTGGCACCATTAAAAAATATAGGATTAATGAAAAATTACTTTTCTCTCTCTCTGTCTTTTTTTTTTTTTTTTTTTTTATTTTNTTTTTTTTTTTTAATTAAAGGAACCGCTCGCCTCCCCCTCTTCAATCCCCTTCCTCCCCCCGACTGATTGACAAAGTGAGCAGAATCCGTGTTCTCACACCAACGGGTATCTATTACATGTGAACTTTCTTCTGGCGCCAGGAGGTATTTAGAGAGTTTGCCTGGCTATTCCACAGGGGAAATCCTGCTGAAAGTTGGGGGTACCTGAGCAAAATTCACTGCTGGCCAAAATCTAGGCAAAGCAGCGATCACAATCCATAATGTCTCGTTAGGGTTTTTGCCCTAGAAATTCCGGAGAGAAGAAGCAACCAACAGGCAGAGGTTTCTTTCTTCGGGGACGATGTGCTCATCTCGTGCTGCGGGGCGGGATCTCCTTTGGGTCAATTAGCGGCTCGAAGGACAAACATGTGGGGTTTTTTGTTTGTTTGTTTGTTTGTTTGTTTGGTGGGGTTTTGGTTGGTTCATTGTGTTGGGGGTTTTGACGGTGGAAGAGTTGTTTCTCTGTCTTTTTGGTTTTAAATTTAAAAGCATGTCTCCGCTTATGCTCAGAGTTGCTGAGCGAGAATCACGAACCCTCACCCCAGCCCAGGCGGTAAAACCAGCCCCGCAGCCGTCGACGCAGGACACCAGTGACTCGTTCAGTCCTGCAACCCCCTCCGGCCGGGTTTTCCTGCTGGAGCCGAGGGTTTCCTCCGCCGGGCCGGCGATCAGAGACTCCCCCGACGGCAAGGGAGAGCGCTGCCCATCCCGCACCTGGAGGCCGCCTCGCCGGCTCTTGGGAAGAGAAACGGGGCAGCCCCAGCCCGCAGGGAGCGAGGAGAGGCGCGGAGAGGAGGAGTTTAACCTCGATTTGTAGTCCCGTCACCTAGTGAATCATCGAGCATGTCCCTTGATGGCAAAGTTTGCTCTCGCTAGGCAAAAGAATTTCTAGTAAATACTTTTTTTTTTTTTTGTTTACTTTCCAGGGGTTCATTTATCATCTTCTGTTTGCTTTATTTGACATGGCTTGACCCACAGAGTAGTATTTGATTTTGTTATGTGGTGGAAAGCCACTTTTAGGGAAGTCCATCCTGCTCCTAAGACGCACACACTCATTTCCAGTAATTCCTCGGTTTCTGCCTTCTCCCGTGATGATTTCGGAATCCCGTGGGCTAGCTCACACGGCGTATCCCCAGAGAGGCGGCTGCCAGGGTTGCAGGACATGGGCACCACGGCGCTGTCATCTTAGTAAAAGGACAATAAAACAAGGGAATCCTATAATGGCGCCTCGAGCCGTGCTAGACCTCTGGCTAAGGACAGGGTACCCGGGGCACTGGCTGTAGCAAAGACCATTCCAGGTACAGGCGTTTTAAGTGGAGGCAAGATTGTTGGGGGAATGAGGGACAATCACACACTTTTCCCTTCCTTCATTCGGTGCCTTTACCGGGGAATCTGGGCCAAGCAGAGTGGTCTTTGCTCTAAGTGGCATTAAGCAAAGGTTATAATTCATCCACCTGCTTTTCCTACTAGACCAGCCATCTCCATCATCCATCACTTCGTGGCAGAAGCTTTGCACGCCCTTCACACAGCCTGGATGTGTGCTGTAAACGCTTGTGAAGAGATGAAGACGAACATATTTGTCAGACGCTTTGTCAGGATATCCCGCTTTTCTCATCACCGCGGAAAAAATGAATAAAAAAGCCCTTTAGGTCTTTCTGAGAAAGTAATAGCGCACTTCAGATGGGGTGAACTCGGTAACTGCTGAGTTCGAGGAAAGGACAAATGCTAAAGAAAAGCAGTATTTAAAGCACTTTATCGAGAACACATCATCTCCCTCCTGCACCCTGCTTTGTCGCTGCCAACACCCCAGAGGGTGAAAAACACGGGGCTTTTAGCAGTTCTCCCTCCTATTCTCGGAGATAACCCGCGTTTTACAGACTTGGTCCCCGGTCATTTTTTCTCTTTTTTTTTTCGCTATAATTTTTTCTGAAACTTAAGGAAGGAAATGAGAGGGTTATACCCCCTATGCCTCATCCCAGGCACCCGCCGGGTTGTTAAGGCCGCGCTTCTGTCGCGGGGGCGGCGGCTCCTGGGCACAGGCGCCTCCCGGCCTGTCCGGGGATGCTCTCCGTCCTCAGCTGCGGCACGAAACACCCTCACTTGCCGCAAAAAGTCAGGAATAGATCTGGTTTTTGTGGACTCCTCTTTGCTTGGTTGCATTTATTTACCTAAATGCCTGGTGGAAGAGTGGAAGGAAAAAAGGCCACTCCGCCCCAGCGGTTCTCCCCAATTCAGTGATCTCCCCACGGCGGAGAAAAGCTGATTTTTGTGTCCTCAGGGCCAACAACGGTGGCAGAGGCAAAGCTCCCTGGGAGAAGCAGTCTCTGCAGCTTCTTCCCAGGTAGGAGCTGTTCTAGCTGCTGCTCCAATCCCTTTACATACACACACACCCCAGACTTTGCAAACCCAGGCTGCCCCTGCACCTCGCCCAGTGTGCAGACGGTGAAACAGGGAAGGACGCTGACCTCGGATTTCGGACACAGTTTGTGATTTTACCTTTTAACGGAGAAAGGGGAAAGGGACTGCACCTGATAACGGTAAAGCATAAAATGCTTGATATACCAGGGGCTCTCCCTACTCAGCTCACAGAGATCATAAGGGATCAAAGTCTTGACAAATGGAAGCATGATGTAATGCCCTGGCCCCATCAAAGACTTTATCCTGAAAATGATATCTTCGTCAGGGTCGCAGAAATTAGCGGTTTGATAGATGTGAGAGGAGTCAGGTCTGCTCGGTTACATTGGGTGTAAATCCGAAGTAAGCCCTGACTTCAAATTTACTCCACTGCATTTCCCATTTCCTTTACTAACCAAGAAGTAGGCAAAGGCAATCTGAAAATTTGGCTCATCTTCCTGCCCCTAGTCCTTTAATTAAATGAGTCAAGGGTCGCCTTTAACTCTCCAAGGCAGAGGTAGGCAGGAAAGGTGAGGTTTGGCATTGTGGCTTTTTAAGACTGGTACCATTTTCTTCTCTGCTTAAAGAAATTCAGTACTTTCTTCCATTAATCTTTAGCAGGGAAAGCGTTCAGCCTGCACCTGTATAAACAACCCAGATGGGGGGAAAAAGTAAACCTATATCTCTTCCCCTGCAGTATCTATATGTACTTATATATATATAAACGGATAATGCAGTCTAACTGGGGAGGAAGAGCAACCCCCAAGTCCAGCGTCCTGCGCTTTCACCATGCAGCGTGTGAGACCCAGCCTGAACATCAATGTTAGTGTCAAAGCAAGTTCAAGAGATCCAGTTGCAAGATCAGCTGCCTGTATAGGTGGTTCAAGAAATGTCAAGTTTCACTTGGAAAGGCTGCCATTAAACCCGGCTCTGATGTGGTTCTAGCCCCAGCGGGTGAAGTCGGGGTTTGCACAGCGTTAAGTGGCCTCAGCGAGCCCGCAAGGGCTGGCGGGGAGAGGAGCAAACCTCTGGGCCCAAAGGCGGCCGGCGGTGCCAGGAAAGTTGCGTGGCAGCAGCCGGGAAGGTTCCACTCGGTCGGGAGAGAAATGGAAGGGAAAAACCGTGAACAGAAATTGCGGGACAAGATCTTTCCACCTGCTGTAGTCATTAGGTTCTTTTCTGAGAACGGCATTTTTAATCTGGTTAATCATATCCAAGTTGTGAAAGCCAGTAAGGAACCAAACACTAGTTTATCATGTGAAAAAGGGAGGTTTTTGGGGAGGTGGGAGGGATACAAGTTGATGACTGATTTTTTTTTGTTTTACTTATGCCTCTGTTGAACTTGTATATCAGCATTTCCATTGAATACGGGGTCCTCCATTCACCCTTGGACTCTATAATAAAACTTGAACTACAGAATCTGTTTAAAAAACCTGCGAGCAGCTCGAAAAGCGGTCTCGTTTATTTTGCTCTGTGACAGAGAGGTGTACACAGCCCATTTAATGGGTTTTAATTAATTGCTCTGAGGAGGGAGAAACCCTCGGACAAGTTATTGTCTGGAGCTTCACCCGAAACTAAGGACATTATCAAACCACAGTATGCACGTTCCCAGAGACTTTTTGCAGTGCTCCCCACACACCGCACACGCAGCCCCCTGTGCCGTGCCTCCTGCTGCCTCCGCCCGCCCCGGCGGGGGCACCGGGACCGCACAGCCGCTTCCCGAAGCGGGGCAGGCAGGGGAAGAGCCCAGCGCGCTGGGGCCCCGTCCTGCCGCACCACTCGGCTGCACCGGGGTTCATACATCGGGAAAATACCATGCCCTCGAAGGAAGAGCAAGAGAAAGAGCGAGTTTAGGTGGCTGGGAGCAGAGTCCCGGGTGGCGCTTAGCCCTTAGACACAGGGAGCGGTGCGCTCCTCCCCGCGCAAACACTGGCGGGATCAGCCCTGGAGATTCCTTACGTTCTCCGAGGAGAGGAGAGGGGTCTGCCCAATGGGAAAGGCGTGACACCCGAGAGCACACACATACACGGAGACATCCCGCGTGTAACCCCACTCGCGTGTGTGTGCCCCCACAAAGGGTCAGGGTCTGGGTCTGGCTCTGCGCACCGCCGCACCAGCCCCGCCGCGAACCGCGGGCCAGCGGCAGAGGCACCGCCCCCGGCGCGGGGCTCCGCAGGGCCCGACCCCCGCCCCGCGCCCCTCTCCTCCCCTCCGCCCGGCAGATGGTTCGCTCCGGGGACACCCGATATATAGCGCTGTCAAGGGGCGCATCCCCCCGCCGCGCCCCCCCGCGCCCCCGCCC
>VZTT01014720.1:7247-23439 GCA_013400855.1 Buphagus erythrorhynchus | reverse complement strand
GGCGGGCGGGATGCGGCGAGGGGCGCCCGCGGGGAATCCCCGGGCACCGCTCGGGACAGCCCGCGGGGCCGGTGTCCCGGGCAGGGGGGCAGCGCTCAGGCCGTGCCCGCCCTGGAGGGAGCGGCGCGGCAGCCCCGGCTGCTCCGCAAATCCCCTCGCACCGTGGGCGACTCCGGGCCGCGCTTGGCCTTCAGTGATGGCGGGTGTGTCAGTCCGGGGGAGTCGGAATAGGGACCCTAAAGATTACATTCCTAGGGCATTAGGCAAGCTTAGTGTCCGAAAAAGGAGTAACTCGGTCAGCGGGCTGGCCTGCAGCACAAGCAGAGCGTCAAGAGTTCATCGGTGCAAAATTAAACGCCCGATGGGTAAAACGTTTTCTTATATACAGCAGTGTGGTTGTTTTGGAATAGTTAATATGGTTTTTATTTATAAATGACTTAGAGTTTCAAAGCAAGAAAACGTTGCAATTTGGATGTGAACGCTGTTGCTGACCATTGCAGATCTTCTGTGGAGCATTTAATTATAATGAAAAACGTAATGAAAATATTTGTTAGAGGAACTCAGCTCTCTCTGTGCTTCCCACAGGGACTAAAACATGGTGACGTGTTTGCAACTGAATCAGAGTTTGACTTCTATCAGTAATAAAGCTCCAGTTTCATATGAGGATAAACTTTCTTTTAATATTAAATGCCTTTTTTTTTTGCTTACAGACTTGGCCGTTTGTGGTTTCAGGAAGACCTGACTCTGACACCAAAGAAGTTTCTACTGCCAGCAGATTATGTGGAACTACTGCATAGTCAGACTAAATTGAGGATTTCTTGTTGTTGATCTTTTTTTTTTTTTTAATGGGTTGGATATTTTTAAGAGCTGTGATTTGTCAGCTCAGGACTAGAAGATGGGGCAAACCCCCATCTCTAACAGTGTTAAATCTGCATCCCTCATCATTCCTTCCCCTTAGTGTTCTGAGGGCAGATTATTTAAAGCAGTAAAGAATGGAGGTGGTTGAAATTAGAGTTTTTATGAACTGACTGCAGCAGCTGAAGTCTAAGACTTGGCTTCATCATTCTTACCACTGCCTGAGGACCTGCTGTTCTGAGGCTTTTAAACTAATGGAAGAGGAATATAATGATATAGAATTAACAGCATGGACCAAAATACAATTCTACAAACTAACCCCAAAGTGTTATTTGTATTGTAAAGCAAAACAGTATTTTAAAGTAGTTCTTAAAGTCAGATAGATTTATAATATATTTTGATGGCTTTTGTATTCATGGGTCTGGTTTACTGCAACTATGCAATAGTCGTATTTTTTTTCTTTTGGTCCCTTTGATCAGTTTTCTTAAAAATGTGTAAGTGGACACATTCTGCCATGACCCATTGGAATTAAAGTAATTCCTTTGGTTATGTCTTGAAATGCCACATATAGAATGTGGGACTGTCCCTGGAAATGTGGCGGAGTTTCTGTGCCTTAATCTGGAAGGGAATTCTGCTTACTGTAAGGCCAGGGTGCATGTGTTGTAAAGAATGTGTTTGTATGATGCTGCAAAATAACAAGAATTCGCAGTGTTTTAAATATTTTTCCTGTACTGTTATGCTTATCATTGAGAAATTTACTCTCAAATGAGTTAGTGTGTCATTTCCTTACAGATTCAAACGTTGTAATAAAAGAGGATGCCATCAAATAAGTTGCAAATGTAAATAACTCTATTTTTTTACAAATGACATTAAAATCTTGGTTACAATAACTTACTGGTGCTGTGATAGTGTGTGGCTGTATCCATATGCAAGCGTCTTTGTAAAGCATGTTCTTGTAACCCACTTTTGTAAACACAGTTATCTTCCTCATCCCTTGAGGGCAGATACATCCCCAGCAACAGCTTCAGATAAGAACACTTTCACCCCAAACAACTCATTCCAGGTGCAGTACTATATCAATCAGCAGGGATGGCCAAGTTTTAACAATTTACAGAATCCTCTGTAATATTCTCTTCTGTGAAGCAGAAGAATAAATAAATGCAGATTAAGAAATCAATGTCATTTAGTGTAATAGCTCCTTTTGCTTTTCTTTGGCATTTCCATCTGTAATGTGTTTTGCTTTTATCTATATTTTGCAGTGGGAAAATCAGATGAGTTTTCCTAGTTGAGAACAGAATTTTCCTGTTTTAAGATTAAAAATCTTGAGATAAGATTTTATTTTTTTCTCAAAATATTTTATCAGCAGTTTACTCACAGTAAGGGAAAAAAATAAATTGCTTTGGAGAAGAAAAAGCCACCTCTTCCTAATATAAGCAGTGAGGAGGAAGAAACACTTGTTTAACAACAAACAGTTTAATCTAATTTGTTGTCAGGTCACCCTATGTCATGGATTTCTGTTTTGAAATACTGCATAGAAGACCAAGTCTGACTATTGGTAGAATCCTGCAAGTAGGTAAACTGCAGAAAACTGAGAGAATTGGTTTTCTTCTTGTGAAATGTAAAATAACCCAGAGACACTGCAAAGTAAAATGAAAGTACAGTCCAGGATCTGCTGAAAGTGCTGGTTTTAGAGATCTGGGGGCAAGTTGTACAGAGATCATAATATAATTTAACTTCCATTCTTATCCAGAGAAAGTCTGTGAAGGAAGAGGGCTATCCTAATGTACAGGTAATGTAGCTAAGGTGGGACTCCACCTCACTTCCTCTAGGAAGCTTTATAAAAAGAAAAGAACATAAACAATAAAGCAAAAGTGAAGGACCTTTAGGAAGGCATAAGATATGAGGAAATTCAACCAATGTTTATCTGAACCCTAAAAAAAGGATTATTCAGCAGTTTAACTAAGGAACTACTTGAGATAATCTCAGTTGTGATACTTAGCTGGTTTTGGCCTTGATCCCAGCTGTAATTGGTTAATGACTCTAGGAAATCAGAAAAACAAGGAAAGCTGGAGAAATTTAAATAGTATGGAAAGGTCTGTGACAGTATAGAAGGGTCTGTGCAGAGTGATGGAAAAAAATATTCAGTGTATATTTCCAAATATGAAGTGGTTAGGTTAAGTAAATACAGTAGATCAAAACTGAGGGTGAGGAGTGTGACATGAAGAAAAACATAGGATTGCTTTCACCCATGCACCATACTGCATGCTCTCAAGTACATTTTTCTTTGTGGCTACATAATAAATAGAAATACTTTCTTTGTAATCTAATGAATGCACTTACTGCATTTGTTACAGTAACAGACACATCCATATGGTGGTGGTGTCCCAACAGACTGTCAGTGGTTTTAGAACAGAAGTAAACAGTGGCCATTTCAGATCAAAATCTGGAGAGAAAATAACAGCTTTTAGACATTGAACAAGACTCAGTTTTTTCTTTTACATACCTCTATACAGAGATATATTTATTAGTGTGTACTTATTTCTCTTGATACAGCAATTAGGGATGTTTAGATTTCTCCACTAAGGATCTGATATTTCAAATCATTAATTTTAATCTTTGGGTTCATAAATATTGTTTTTAAAAAGTAAATTAATCTTCTTCTCTCCCAGTGAGATGCATTATATGATTAGGAGAAAGATCAGGTAATTGAACAGGTTCCCTGTGGGTTTGTCCTGAAATGAAGGCTGCTGTCTTTCCAGGGAAATGCCAGGTAGGTCATATATTCTGGCATTCCTCACCTACCAAGACACACCAAAAATACATGCATGCAGTTTTGAAACATTTTTTTTTTAACTCAGATAAAAATTGGATCATTTCTTTACATTAATGAGGTGAACAAAACATTCTAAAATGCTATTTTTAAGCATTAACGAATTTCACTGAAAGATAATGAAGGTCCTCCTTTTTCTTTTATTAAATTTTCAACAACCTTATATAGTAAATTAATTTCATTTGTAAAGTCTGAGTGTTTGGTTTGACTGGATAGTTACAGAGGTGTGTGGAAGGGAGACTAAAAATGAAAAACTACCTCACATAGCTAGAGTTCACGAGCACAGAAGAAATATATACATTTTTATTAGACTTGGCAAGTTTATGCTTGATGATTTTGAGTTATATTAATGTTCCTTGCTCAAGGTAAAAGATGAACCCTTCTTGATCCCATGAAGTTATGCAGAATTCGCTGAAGCTGTTTTACAAATAAAATGCCAAATTACCTGCAACTGATATTCAGCCAAAACCCGCTTCATGTGAAATCTGACTGGCAGATTACCTGCATCGACTTCTGGGGCAAACAGTCCATATATAAAGAGGAACACTTGCCTCCCAACAATATTTTTATGACTTTAGATTAATACAGGTGCTGTGTGGTACTTTGTTTTGTTTCTATTCTGTGTGGGAATCTGATGGAACAGATAATTAGCCATCATTAACCTTTCCTTTCCAATGCATGTGTTTGCTTACACAAGGGAAGTATGTCTCTCATATTGAAAATGTTAACACTTCTGAAGAAAAGAAACATAGCTTGCACACAAAAAACACCTAAGCCATAATTTTCCCTCTTAGTATCTTTATACATGTACTATTTAAAGAACTCTCAGATATGCTAAGGATTCTGAGTAAAAATTTGATTTTTTTGGCTAAGTGAAGGTGACTACGGTAAACATACAGTTGCCATAGGGGTCTCCCAGGTGAAAGAGAAAGTTGAACAAATAATTTTAAGATCTCAGTAAGTATCTGAAAGTAGCTCTGTCTTTCTTTATTGACTCTAAAAGGACCCTAAGAGGACCAACTGTACTGTTCAGTTAAATATCAAACGTATTAGTTAACTATCTAATGTTGGGAGGGATACAGGCAGGTTTAACTTTATATAAGCCAAAGAAGCTAAAAAGAAGAAAGAAGGGGGATTTAAAGCCACCCAAAAATACAAGCCTATAGTAACCTTTTAAGCAAGTAATACACACATTATTTGGAAAAAATAACATGGAAAGCTGTCCATTCTACTAAGCAGTAGTCACTTCTCCACAAATAATTAATTCTGTATAATAGTGAATTTGCACTTGGTATGGCAGGGCAGGTTCTCACCAAGACTTGTTTCAGTTATGCCTAACAATTAGGTTCCACCTCTGGACAGAGTTTATCACACTCCAGCTGAAAGATGGGTACACAGATATTTTCTTCAGTGCACAGAGGACAGATGCTGGGCTGTCTTGCAGATCCTAAATACATATATCCATAATTTTATTATATTCTGACAAGAGGGCTTAGAGATGAGTTGCTACATTATGCAGAAACTTGTTCTATCACAGTGCAGGTTAGTTAGGATTCAGGTACTAAGAAGGAATGGGTCTCAGTATTTCCTTGGTTCTGAAAAATGTTTAAATGTAAATTAGTAAAAAATAACTAAAAATTACTCAGTTAGAATGCAGCATGTGAGAATCTTACTAGAGTTAAAATTCCTACAAAAGTTAAGATGGCTGAAAAGATTAAAATAGTTATCTATCCAGCAAGTCAAGCAAAACTGAGAACTTGTGGCTGATGTAGAGCTGAGGAATTGCTCCCATAATGTTGGGGTTCTGACAGTCTGGGAGGGTCTGGGACTAGAAACACGTGGTGACGCTCAGAAGAACTATAATTAACCTTGGTTAATTGGAATTTGACTGGAATTTAGCAAGCAAAGGAAATCATTCTATCTTTTCATTGCAATGAAACTGTTAAAAAGAATTCACATTTCCAGGGTTAAAAATAATTCAGACTGTGACAAGAAATGCTCTCTATGACAACAAGCAGGCAGAGCTGTGAGTCAGAATAATTACAAAAACATAACCCAAATCCAAGCAAACAGACTGCTCAGCATTTGGGACAAAAAGTCATGAGAATAGCAAAGGATTGCATCACTTTGTAAGCGTTTATGAAGGCCTGTGTAGTGAGCACAGCACATATGAAGGGCATGGAAAACAGCACTTTATCTTATGGGAATTTTCACAAAAACAACAAGAACAAGATAAATGGGTGGTAATCCAAAAATTAATGTATCACTTTTTAATTTTAATTCCAAGTTGCTGTGATGGCAGAAGTTCCATCATTAGCACCTTAAATCCCATTGTCAGTAAAAGATAAGAAGTAAATGTAGGCATGACTGTTCATGGAAAATTGGGATTGGAACAGCACAAGCAATTACTGTATTCTTTGAATTTTGTCCTCTTCAAGGGGGACAAAAAAAAATATATATATACATTGCTATTTACTAGGAATGTGATTTGAAGTCCTGAAAATGCCTTATATTCCTGTGTGTAACATTTTCGTGCTATGTATGGATATGCTTGAGACTTGTAAGGCCTATTAGGATAACTCTATATAACTGTGGAGGTTATAAAAGGTCACCTTGTGTATGCAGGAAGACCTCTGGGGTCCTCAAACCCCAGAATCACAATTAAATTTCAACACAGGAAAAACACACATCACATTCAAGTTGTGCCCAATTCTTGCCCTTTTCATAGGAAGAAGAGCAAAACTTGTGGTGTTTGGGGAAGGACTGAGTAAACGGCATTTTGACATGAGAAAAAGAGGGGAAAAAAAACAAAGAGAAAATTTAACCCTTTTCTGTAGGACCCCTGGTTTAAAACTAAACTGCCAAATTGGTGAAGTTCTGTTCACAGGAGTAACTGGAGACAGAACCTAACCAACCAAAATGTACAAGTAGACCATTATGAAGAACCACTCCTCAAGAGTAAATTTGTCTTCATCCACTAGATACGAAGTGTCAGCTGGAGGTACATGGAAATATATGTATGAAATTCAGCTGTCTGTACAGATATTTGGATTACAAGTTTAGTGTTTAACAGTGTTACAGTGATGTTATGAAGAATGAACTGAAAACTCTCTTGAAAGACAGCCCTGAGATGTCTTATCCTGGCTAAGGTGTAACTATGTGTCATACACAGAATCACACAGAATTCCTGAAATACACTACCCACGTATGCATAATATGATTTGTACTGAAGCCTTCACTAAACCTGCCCCATGGAGATGTCACAAGTTAAAAAGAAATGGTGTCCAGAAGCACTCCTGAGTATTGCAGCTGCAGTGTCTAGGCTGTTGGAGATGTCCCTGCATGGTTTGTGGGTTTGGTATGGGACATGTGCCATTCTCCCAAGCACTGCTAAGACATAGTTTATGAGTCAGCAGTGGATAGGGATCACTCACAATATACAGTTGAAGTCATAGTATTCTGGAGATTGAGAGTGCATAGTCATAAGCAGCATGCATACAAACTAGTCCAGGACAAAGCCAGAGGACAGTTTTTGCAGAACAGCTCTTCATGCTTAGACATAACCTCTGTATTTTAAGTGAAGTCCAGTTCACAGAACCTCCTGTGTTTTATATTTGGTATAGATTTTTCTCTATTTTAGATTCTTTTGGGCAGGGAAGCCCATGCATCCCTTCATTCTTATATATCTATCACCAAGAAGTCTTATATCTGTTACCAAACATTGGAACAAAATGAATGAAAATCCTGACATTACACTGTAGATCGTTAAAGCTGAATAGAATCCTTAGGATTATAAAATTTCTCTAAGAACATTGAGTGCAACCACTAACCGACCACTGCCGTGTTCATTACTAAACTTTATCCCCAAGTACCACATCTATATGTTTTTTGAAGACTTCCAGGAATGGTGAATCCACCACTTCCCTGAGCAAAATAGGTAGGTGATTTATGTCCAGCTCCCTTGTAATATATGCCCCGGTGTGTAAGACAGTGGCAAGTCTAGCAGTGGATTGAAAGACAGCAGATAATTATTTTCTGAGTGTCGTTTAACACTAAAATGTCATTGTACATGAGGATTCAAAGCAATATAACAATCCCTATTTCCTCTTCCAGGTTTCCAGTGTGCGTCTCGAGTACTAAATATTAAATAAACCCTTTTATTTTTTTCACTTGACAGATATGCCTTTATACTGTTGTTATTGTAAAGCTAAAAAAAGCTCTTTTTCTCCAACATTTAAGACAGAATAGAAAAATTATGATTTACAGAATTTTTCTAACAGCAGCCACTTTGGATACCTACAGACACAGAAAGACACATTTCCCCAAACTCTGGTAATCCCACAAAAGTGTGCCTCTGAATGAGGGTGGGGAGACAGCCCCGGGTGGCCTTCAGCATCTCTGGCTGGCACAAGTGTCTCCTCTCTGTCATCGGAACATGTGCCTGGCTCTCTTCCGAGGTGACTCCTGGAGAACTGGCAGCTGCCTGCGAGACATGAGCAAGAGGAAAACAAATCAGGTGAAACAGAGAAAAACTGATTCGTAAAGAGCCTGCGGATAAGCTGAAAGGGCTATGATGGGTTTGGAAAAATCTCGGGGTGGGATGAACAGACCAACGCTTCAAAAATATTTAAATACACTTACAGAAAGGTCTAGGGGGCAGTTATGTTGTTACGCCATCTTAGAATCATAGAATGATTCTAAGGAAAAGACCTTTAATATCACCAAGTCCAACCATCAGCCTGAGCTTGTCCGCTCACCCCTAAGCATTACTTTATTTACTAAAGGAGTATCAGCATCAGCTGCCCCTGGTGCAGAGCGGGCCGCACTTTTCTTGGCACTGGGCAGCACCCGGCCCATTTTGAGGTGTCCGAGAGTGCCTTCTCCCCTCGGCCCCGCTGCCTCCCCCAGTGACAGAGCCGCTCCCCGGGCCGCTGCCGCCCCCTTGCTCCGGCTGCGGGAACCCGGGGCAGCGGCCCTGCGGGGGCGGCCCGGCCGGGATGGTCCGGCCGTGATCGGCGGGATCGGCCCCGCAGGCGGGGCACGGGCGCCACCCGGTGGCTCTCTGTGTTAAGAACGTTTTCCTGATATCCAAACTAAACCTCCCCTGACAGCCTCAGGCCGCTCCCTCGAGTCCTGTCACTGTCACCACAGAGCGGAGATCAGTGCCTGCCTCTCCTCTTCCCCTCACCAGGGAGCCGTAACTGCAGTGAGGTCTCCTCTGCCCCTCAGTCTCCTCCGGGCTGAACAGACCAAGTGACATCAGCCTCTCCTCATAGAGCTTCCCCTCGAGGCCCTTGACCATCTCGTTGCCCTCCTTTGGACACTCTATGATAATGTCCCTTTTATACTGAGGAGCCCAGAACTGCTCCCAGCACTCGAGGTGAGGCTGCCCCAGCTCAGAGCAGAGCAGGACAATCCCCTCCCTTGCCCAGCTGGTGATGCTGTGCCTGATGCCCCCCAGGACAGGGTTTGCCCTCCTGGCTGCCAGGGCACTGCTGACTCAGATTCAACTTGCCAAGGGCCGGGACCCCCAGGTGCCTTTCCATGGCACTGCTCTCCAGCATCTCACTCCCCAGTCTGTACACACATCCAGGGTTGCACCATTTCAGGTGTAGAATCCAGCACTTTCCCTTGTTGAACTTCATATGGTTGGTAATTGCCCAGGGCATTAGGAATGAATGATGTGAGGATCAGGATTAGGAATGGCAGTAGGAATGGTGTTAGGGCCTTGGTACCAGCCATGGCTCCAGCAATAAGCCCACAGATGGTGAGGCCTAAGGAGCCTCCTGCGGAGGGTCTGTGTGTGCACGGGCTGCCTACAGCTCCAGTGGGCCCCTGAACTCCCTGAATGTCCCTGGCCCCCCAATTCCCTGCCAATGTGGTCAAGAGGAAACACTGGAACAGGAAGTAGGCACAAAGATGGTGTATGCATGGCTCCATATAGTGTGGCACCAACCGTGCCTTACCCCAAACAAAATAAAAGCATTAAAAGAAGATGGGAGGGAAAGGAGCCTCCCAGGATGCAGGGTCCAGCCTGCACCTACAGGCCTGCCCAGCTCAGCCTGGCTCACTCCTGGCCAGTTTATAGCCATAGAACAGTCCTTGCCCCAGACATCAGCGTGTCTCCCCCATCGGGGCTGGGACATCTTGTGGTGAAGGACGCTGGGGACACTCTACCAACTGCTCCTGGTGTATTTTTCCAGCACAGGCTCCCCTGAGGCATTGCCTGTTTACATTGGCTGTTTTATTTGGTAAGTAACGACAGCCTGTAATCCTGAATGAAAGAGTCAGTATGGAAAGGGACAGCTACATCTTGTGGTCAGAATGAGAGACAAGGAGTGTTCTCTTTTCCTGGGCTGTGGAATAATATTGAACTTTTCATTTCTCTGTGCAAGTGCTGTACTTGCCTGATGGTGATCAGGTGTGTCTTGGGCTCCAAAAACCATTCAGAACTTCTAGGAGTAAATAAAAAAAAGTGAAAGAAATGGCAATATTTTGTTACCATGACTCTCTTCTTATAATTAGAAAGTAACAAATACCTGATTATAGAAACACAGTCTTAGTATGACAATCTGTACTGATGTTTTCATAGACTGAATGGTCCTTTTAGTTCATCTCTCCCTCATTTTTTGGTTCAGATAAGAGAGAAAGAGATTTTCTCTGGCTCCAGTACAAGAGGCCAACTTGAATCAACACCTTTGCATAACCTTCTGAACTTTTGAACGAAATAAACACAGTGTTATGCATTCATTGCCAAATACTGGGTTTATACCTGAAGTACCGAGGGAGGAAAAGTGAAGCTGACCTGATTTCAGACATTCAAAGCATCCAGTATGGAATAATTAATAATTTCTCAAAGTCAGCTCTGAAAAGCTGGGGCCACGACAACAGTGATGACATGGCAGTAGTAATGCAGGGAACGTGCCTGGGGCAGGAGGGACAGGAGTCAGACTCAGTCTTGCACTATGCACCATAGCTGTTTTCAGCTGTGTGCTGAGGCAACAGGAGCAAATCTCATACATTCCCAAAGACCTGTAGCTGGCAACTTTCCAGCAATGGCTAGAATTGCAGATGTTCAAGACACTTCATATTTCTTCCTTTATTGCCTTAAACACAGGAATGAAAGAAATAAAACTTATCCCATTGCTTCTTATCTGGTCTGACAGCTCCTCATCCTTGCACAGAATTAAAGAAATAAAACATCTTCCTATTACAACTTAACCTACCTCATATCTGCTTATATTAGTAGCGGCTTCAGTCTTATCTCTCCAAATACAGAACAAGAGATGCAGCCTGAACAAAGAGGACGAGATCTGTGTCAGATAAAGAAAAAATGCAGAAGAGTTTTCTTCCTCCTCTATCCATAGACTGATTCAACAGAGAACTACTGGCTGCAGTTAGGAAAATCTACTACTATCACTACCACCCAGTAGGAATAGCAGATGGCACTATGATGATATGATGATTTACTGTGTCCCTGTGTACGTATTAAACAACCATTCCAGAAATTTGAGCTGTCTCCTTGTACCTTCACCTTTTCACTTTGACTCTCAGCTGATAAGCTAAAATCCATAGTGACTGGAAAATGTAGTAATGAAATACTGACTTGGATGAAAAGTCAGTGGGATAAGACTCTTTCTAAGAATTTAGCACATTCAGATTTTATCTCTTTCTGCTCTTCTAGTTTATGTTAGGAGCAGTGATCCAGCATGAAAAAAATTACTGGTGTGGAAAAAAAAAAGTCATTTTAATACATCAGAAAAAAATTTGTTCAGTTCCTGAAGCAGAGCACTTCTACCTCCTTAACCTGTAGTTCTTTAAAATTTTAACAACTAAGCATCTTTAAGGAGGGCCGATTCATCACTCAGCCTGATATTGCATTGCTTGAAGTCAATCTCTACCCTGTTAAGAATCTATCCATGATGGTGGAGAGCTATGTTCTGGACAAAAGAAATCCTATAAACCTTCACAATTTGAATTGTGCTCTAATATTCCTTGCACACTGAGAGCACAGATAAAATACAGATGAGATGTGATGACTGCCTCTCTGACTTGTTTTGGTTTTCATTATGATTTTCTGACACTGGTTCCCCAAGCATGAAGTAGAACAGCTTCATTAGCAAGCTCCTTTCATCTTACCACAGAAGATAGATTTTTTTCCTTGCTGAAAATGGCCTTCCAAACATAGGAAATTTGTCCAGACAGAGTTTCAGATTTTATCTATAGACAATAGATTTGGACTAAAGATCTTGACAGACTGCAACAGACTGTTAAAATATGGTAGTAGGATCCTTTAGGCAGCCTACTTTGTGTAGTCTATGAAAGAGCTGAAAAGCTGTGTTGCCCTATCTGGAAGGTGAATCAGGATGTACAAAACCCTCTTCTCTCTTCTGCCTCCTTAGATCTTGTTCACCTTGGTCTACTGATAACTTAGGTGTCTGAGAAAATGTGGAATTGTTTTCTTTCCATTTTTCTTAGGTGTTTTCTTGGGGATAGAACAAGGAGACCAACCTTCACCTTCAGAAAGGACAGAGTATACTGCTTCCAAATTGATGTATCACTGCATAGTCCTACATCTCTGACACACAGTTCCTCCCAATTCCAGTTTCACTATCTCTATTCTTTGTTACCACGTACAATGGACCTCAGGATAAAAACACATTTTATCCCAGAGTAAATTTTTATAATTTGGGACGTCAGCTAAACACAGCAGTGATTGTTTACATATGTTGGTATTTAAGTTTGCTTGAAGCAATCATTCTGCCACTGTAATAAATGCCACTGTAGGATTAAATGGTCATTTGAATCTTGCAGTTTAATTATTTTCAGTTTTAATCCAAGAAAGCAAGAAAAGGCCAAGAAAATCTTCAAATATGACATGCAAAATACAAACTGTGTTATCTCAGCTGAGTTCTTCAAGAGTAGACCATCCTAAAACTGTGACTGCTGAAAGCGTCTTGAACCCAGTAGATTTCAGAATATAAGGCTGTACCACAGCACATGTATGCACATGTACCAAGTGCATAACCAAATGAAACAATTACAAGAAATTATTATTACAGAGTATTTCAGAAACCCTTTGTGCTTCAGATTATGTATTTCCCAGTCAAGTCAGTAATAATTTAAAAAAACCCCAAAACTTGTCACTGAAATTTTTATGCTTCTGTGAAAAAAAATAGTCCCTTGAAACAGCAAATTCTAAATTTACTGTATAGCTTACCCATTTCCAGTAAAGTGACACCAAGCAACAAATTCACTTTTAAAACTATAGAGAATGTGCACACCTTCAAATTTTACGTGTACAATTTAGATAGCAGCTAAGATCATTTGCAGAAAAACTGAAGCACTTCAGATCTACTTTTTATGACTTATCATAGTTTCCTTCATAATGTAAGCATATATTTTGGCCTTTCAGGTCTGAAGCAGTGATACTGCCAAGCTCAACAGCTCCAAAATGTGGTAGTATGAAGGGACCTCACTCAGATGGTAGAGAATAACATGTGCCAGGAGTCTGAGCTCTGAACATCCCACAGGCATGCAGGAGGTGTGAGATCCAGCTTCCCTGTGGCTCTCTGGGGCAATGGGAGGAAAGGATATATTAACAAACTTCTCCTTAGAGTCAAAAGGTGACACTCAGAGGAATTGCCTACCAGCAGCTCCAAGTAGCTGATGTGCCAGGCATATAGGCCTGCATAAGCACATGTAGAGAAATGTGCTCAAATCAAACTATACTAGAGTCATTATGCACTTGTCTGACCTTTTTAAGCATAACAATATCTTTTTTTTCACATTCATTTGAACCTAGAGCAATCCTTTATGTCCAGCAGTTCACTATTTATGTCAAAGGGCGCTTAATGGGAAGGCATTTTTCTGAGGAGATTGAATTTGTGATGACAGGAAAAAAAATTATCTTTCAAGAGGATGCATTTAGGCTGTGTGGGAAAAAATGGTACAACCAGCCTGTGAAATTTAACTGGAGGTTGAAGTAATTTGCCCAAGGAATAATTTGTTCTTATCTCATGAAGTTTGGAAAAATTCAAGCAAAGAAAGGGATTGTAATGCGGTCTTGGTAAGGGGCTAGTTCTGAACATTTCAGTGTTCATATTTTGTCATTTTATAAAACCTAAGGTAAAAAAAGCAACTTTGCTCAGTTAGACTAAGTAATGCAACTCACTCAGTTCACACTAGATGGTTTGATGTAATGTTTTTCTGCCTGAATTAATTCCAGTAACAGTTTTACACCACTGCTTAATTTTTAACTCTTATTCAAGAGCACTTTGTTTAGAGTTTTAAAATACAGGCTGATACTACCTGTCATGCAGGAGGAATAAAGCAAAACCCAACAAACCCAGATAAAAACTCCCAAAATAAATTTTAACAATATTTCCTATTCAAAGCAACACATTTTCAAAATAGTTACTCAAAATGCTGGGGTTAGAAATTATTAGTGTCTGCATATATCAGCAAAACACTGAATCCCACTGTACAATGTTCTGTTCCAATACACTGCACTCAGTTGCCAGTTTGAACCAGTACAGTTTTCATCCTTTTTATCTGGCCCATAGACTTAGTAAAACATGATAATATACTAAGACATATTTTCTATTTTTTCNAATATCAAGGTAGATAAAGTGTTCAGCTATCCAGACATTGGTATCTGGGAGAATTTGGCTTTTCAAACGTTCAAAGGCATAAAAAAAATTCCTTTGTTTGCACATTCCAGTTCTTAATCCATAGTCAGACAACTAGATTTATTTTCCTACAGCTTCCACCCTCTTATGAAGCAACTTTAAGAACAAAAGACTATGAGTTACAGAAATTTAAAGGCTAAGGGGTTTTTTTTCCTGTTGTGCCTGTAGTACTATTCTGATACCTGAGCCTTCAGTTCATTTGATGAATTATTGTTATGACAATTTAGGATTCTCAGAACACCTGCTAATGTGCATCAAAATCCACCATAAGGGAGGAGGATGCAGCTTTATGCATACTGTCTTTGCTAGAAATTTCAGTGACCTTTAATTCTTATAGTGTCTTCAGAGAGCAGAATGTGCCAGATTCTTGTAGCCCATGGTGAAGTTAAGATGGAAAATGTTTGCTGTTGCAGCTGGAGAAAAAAAGTTGTTTCAGCCAAATATCTGTGCCTTTTGTATCAGTTTAGACTGTTTCTAAGCTTAAACAATAGCTTTTTCTATATATTCTCACATTTCATTATATGTCTGCTTGCAGTTTCTATTTTTTACCTCAATTATCTTAAGAAACTGCTGACAATTTTTCTTTACATCTGTAAAGAAAACATCTTTTTACATCTTTCCTTTTAAAATTAGTTTAAACTCAGGGAAGAGGAAAATCTCAAAGGGCAGATCAATTTCACTCTCCAAGCTCATGGGTGAATACTATATACTAGTCTGTAGTTAGACTGGGTCTGAGTTTTGCTTCAGTTTTGTTCACCTTTAAACAGTTTGCATTGACAAAAAACACATTAGCATATCTCATCTGACTGCATGAATTGTAAGGTCCAGTTCCATTTCCAAGAGATTAGTCTGACTCAAGCCTATGTTCCAGAGAAAAATCGGTCCTCATCTCACTGTAGCAAGAATTTACCACTACGTTGCAATTGCTGCAGTGGCTATTTAAAAATATGTGCATTTTGCCAAATCATCCATCTCTGGCTTTTGGGTTTATCTTTTTTGCACAGACCTTGATTTTTTTTTTTTGGTGATGTTCTGTAAATGTGATTAAGTTAATGCTCTTCAGGTTAATATGGTGAGACTCAAATAAGTTTCATGTTTTCTGTCTTTGCTGTAAGTGCTCTAAAAGTCAACAATACCAACTTGAAATGGATTTCTGTGTCTGCCAGTTTCTGATTGGCATTCCATGAAAGAGAAAATAAATATTTCTATACTGCTACTACAAGNTCCCTTCTGACAAGGCTTCTTCTTCACCTACCTCTATATGACCTTCAGGAACCTTGTAGTAGGGAAAAATTAGTTGAAAGTAGGGAAGGAGAGGCTGAAATTATGTTTTTATTTTTACTGCTCCCAGGGTGCAGAGAAGAAGTACCTAAGCCCTCTTCTACTTTCCCAGCTATTTTACTAATCCTCAGCCCACTTAGCCTCAGGCACTGATCCCCAGAGCCCCCTGTGGTTTGCCAGAATAACAAACACAAATTTGATGCTGATCTATCTTCCACCTCTTTCTCCTGCTCTCTTCAGTAGGTATAAATCCCAGTCATACAATCATACAATTCAGGAGAAGCTGCAGCAGTGACCAGTTGCCCTCATGGCCATCAAAACTTTGATTTGGATCTGGCTTTAGGGAGATAATTAAAGCCTGTTTGGGTGGGGAAGGGATATTACTGTTTGTTTTCTTATTTCTTTTAGCAATAAAAAATAAGTGTTATGACCAATTTTTGACTGCATAGATGTAGAAATATAGGATAAGAGTCCCTTCCAAATAGTGTGCAAGGAATATAAATTCCTTCCTTCCTTGCTTCCTTCTGTCCTCTCT
>VZTT01014719.1:148194-162273 GCA_013400855.1 Buphagus erythrorhynchus | reverse complement strand
TTAATAATGCCATATAATAGATAGGAACAAATTCATGGAAGTGATTCATATATGCTTATGTGAGCAAAAAAATCTAAGCTGCTTTTGCACAGCAACTGACAAATTTTAATTGTTGTAATTTTTGTTAAGATATAACAATGCTTATGATCAGAGAAAAATATAAATAGTTTTCAAAAAAGTTGGTTTTTCTGAGCAGTTGGCAAGTTTGATCATAAAAATTTGCTAGTGAGGGAAAAAAGTACACCAAACCATATTTTCTGCCATTTTGAATGCCCAAAATAAAGATCTACCCTCTTTAAAAAAAAAAAATAAGCATCCCTATCCACCCTCAGAGTGCAGTGAATGTACTTTCAGTGTGAAATCTCCATTTCAATAGGACCATCTCTTTTCAGACTAACACTGGGACATTTCAAACAATTATATAATCATTAAATTAAGCCCAAAAAGCTTCTTTAAGGTATTACTGCCATCACTGTATAGATGGCTAAAGTAACTACAAAACAGTTTAATGACTTGCCTGAGATTGCACAGTAAACATTTGAGAAAAATGGAAAAATGATGATTCAAAGAGAGCAAAACATTCATAGGTTTTTTTAAGCTGTTCACAGCCTGAAAAGCAATTACTTAGTGGTCCTCAAAGGATGCCATGAAGGATGCTTATCTCTGTTCCTGAGCACTGAAAATTACCAGTGACAGACAGCAAAAAGGGACTGCAACAAGGCAAAGAATAAAAAAAATAATAAAAAAAAAGAAGAATTAGATCTATAGAGCTCATTTCTCTCCAGCTCACAAAGCAAATTTGTTGGTCTGAAAAGCATGCTCACTGAATTGCAGCTTTGAATGTATTTCTCATGGTGTGACTCCACAGCTGCAAAATCCCAGCTGCAATGAGGAAACTGTAGGGCTGGATTTTCCATCACTGCTACCCACACTCCTCTCCAGCAGTGGCTGCAGCTGGCCTGCCATCAGCCCCAGCTGCTGTTCAGCAGCAAGGCAGCAACTGCACTTGGTGTAAACAGCAGTAAAACACTAATTTCACAGGTGTGGAAATGGGCTGGAAGTGCTTAGTGAGGTTTCAGTCCAGCACTTCAGCCAGGTGAATACAACTTCCCTGGGAGAAGTCACAGAGCAGGGATTTACACCATCAGACAGGGAGGGGTGATGAGGGGAGTGCTAAGGCTTCAAACAGCCAAAAACATAATCACTGGATTTCAAAGTAAAATCACTTTAGAGCCAAAAAACAAAACAAAACAAAACAAAAACAAACAAACAAACAAACAAAAAACCCTCATAATTCCAGTTGTGAGCCATTCTCCAAAGATCAAAGATTAGGATGGTGCCCTTTTCTCACATTTGTCTGAGAGGATTCTCGTGTCTTCTGCAGCATGATTACTCTTAAGGAAAAATACTGCATCAAATGGTTCACAGATGCTAAGAATGAATTAACAGGATGATAGTTTACATCCAAACCAAAAAATTCATCCCTTCCTCAATATTCAGGTTGATGCATTTTGGTGAATCCTTCTGAGTCCAGCCTCTAAAGGGTACAAGTAAAGCTCTCATTCAGCTCGTGTCAACAAACAAAAAACGCACCACTAGAAGACACTGACAAAATTTAAAGGACTTAGTGCTTAACATCCACTCAAACAATCATTTATTGCTTAGTTTTCTTTGACCTGTTGCATGTGGCTATCCCATCTTTCCCTTCCTGGATTCCCCAATAAAGCCCATTCAACACCTAGAGAAGAAAAAGGTGTTGAGACTCAAAAGACATCTCATGGGCAACAACACAGCACACATCTCTCCACTGCAGGGTTTCATTTCAAGCTTCCCATGCTGCTTAGGAATTTCACATTTCATTCTTATGTGGAGATCTCTCCCCTCTCCAAGAGTTAAACAAGCCTTGAGAGAAAAAACAAACCAACAGTACCCAAAATGTTGAAAGCTGTCACATCAAAGACAAGACAAAAAATATTCTACCAATCATCCTCTGCAAATACACCTCCTCTCTTTCAGTTTGTTCCAAGTGTAAAGCTCCAGAACAAGAGGAGCTGCTCTACTATAAACTGTTAAGTAACATAAAGACATTAACTAGGCCAGGAGGTCCTAGATAAAGATGAGGGTAGCTGAGGAGCTGCCAGTTCCCTTCCTGCCTCTTACAGGTGTGTCTCTGTGTCCCTTTACCTGCCTAGTCAGCAAAGCATCAAGGAGAAGCTCTCCTTGGAAAGGGTTTTCCTGTTCTGACACAGTGCTGGCACACTCAGCAGGGAGGCATTGCCTAGTGCTGCAACAGTTGGGAAGGAATGCCAGCCCCATCACTGTGAGCAGACTGTTTATCACTGCCACCACAAAGCTGCTGGAATGGGAGGACTCGGGACCAGCACTGCCAAAAGGGGATGTTTGGCCTGGCAGTTGAAAGAAAAAGGGATGCCACAGGGCTGTCCTAACTTATGCTACTGGCACTACTCCTTGGGTAGAGCTCACTATCTTGAATTGGCAGAAAGACCTCAGAGTTCAATCCTTCTCTCCCCAAATCATTCTTCAATCTGCCACAAACAACAACCAATGGACATTGAAAAGAAAGTGGTGATTTCTTTTTCCATGCTAGGGAGATTCTCCAATATACAGTTTAAATTTCCCCTTTGTAAGAGAAAAGGTACAAGCAGGAATTAACCTAATTTAAAGATCTCTTCTGTTGGCCTGCAAAAGGAACAGGATCATTCAGCAGTCAGGGACTGATTTGCTGTCACCATTGATTCCAAGATCTCTGTTTACTCTAATAAATCCTTATGCTCTTGCCTTACTCCAGAGGACAAATAATCACCAGGTCTTCCCCATCTAACAGGGTCAGGAAGATAAATGCCCAAAGCTGCTCAGCCCTGCAGACAGTGACAGCTTTGGGCTTTCATGGTGCTCCTTCACAGCCTCTTCTGTCCATGCTATGGGGTCCTCCAGGGATGATTTGTCACAGCCCATAGCAAGTTTCCTAACAGCTCCTCGCATAATTCAGTGACAGGTTACATCATTGTTTCTCCTGGAGTGCCTCAGGGGGTCTCCTCCTTCTTGCTTTTCCCTTTGCCAACTTCCACTCACGTCTACCATCTCAGCAGGGACGTTATTTGAAGCAATGACAATGTTTGGGAACAGGTTCCAAGGTAAATTAGTTTGCATCTGTTACAAATTCTGCTATAAACTATACTTGCATCCCACAAAAAAATCTCCATGATAGAAAACTTTTAAAGACAGTGGAGGCTCAAAGATCTCAGTGCTTTTTCATTGACCTAATCTCTCCCTTAAGAAGCTAAAGTAATCTTGCTGCAGCAGCAGTTTGGGAGATGCCACTTGAATAAAATAAACTCCAAAAAATCCCTTTTCTTACAGGTTATTAAATCCTACTGAAGCAGGGGAAGTGTCAAGAATAAAGCTTAGGACAAATGGCTAGATGTATTTTTTACTTGCATATGTGTAAAGTAACTCAAGAGCCTTGAAGGAAAGAATCACTTCCTTGGGTATTCTTATTCAGTGAGCTAAGTTGAAAATCATTCCAAAGCATGTTTCCCATCATTACAAAGGGACATTTGAGTCAACTATGTTCTCAAAGTATTATTTACATCCACTTCTCAGGATTTCATCAAATGCAAAGTGACTACACTGATTGAATGGACACAGTTCCTTAATTGCATTCAGAAAAGAGAGCTGCTCAAATTTTATTTATTTACTCACTGATTTATTATTATTATTATTTAGCTGTCTGCTTCCAACTGCAAATATGTCTTTGCTGCTCCATTAACCTAATCACATATCTGTGTTTCAAACTCAGCCCAGAATGTCCACACAGGAAATATCTCTGCAACACTTGGGGAAGCCATGCCCTGCATTTTATGGCCAAATCGTGGGTTCAGTTTTTAATGAACACCTGTCCAGGTTTCCCACACAGTAAATAGATATTCTCCAAGAGATTGTGTGTGCACATCTAACATCAGGTCCTAGCAAGATGTGCAATGGCAAGGGAGCATCAGCACGTATCTTCCTTTTGCTGTTCCCAAAATAAAGGTTTCCTTGCCATCACAATCATAACACACAGTGTTTGCTACTTGTTAAAAAAAAATTAAAAAAAATTAAAAAAAAATAAAAAAAAATAAAAAAAAAAGAAACACAGGAGAAATTTACAGAGCACAACTGGGTTACCAGCAGACCAATTATGTATTTCTAATGAGGTGTAGGAAAACAAGACCCAGTCATAAGGTACCTATGTTGACCAGTTTGTCCTTCAAGCTAAAGGCTGTAGAAATGCTTCACACAATGTTACTCAGAAGACCATCTAGACAGCTATTTACCATTTCCTGAAACAAGAAAATTAATCAAATCACTGTTCTCCTATTTTGTATGACTGGCCAGCAGAATATGCATTTTCAGAACATTCAAAGGCTCATTTTCCAATGCCAAAGATATCCTTGTTAGAATTCAGGGCATTATGCTACACATTGAAATAAGATCTTTGGAACAAGGTAATAACAATTCTTATTCCTTCTACTCCTGGGCATATTATCTCAGCAAACTTAGAAAGTTTTTCCTTACCATCCCATCATCATTAGAATGGCCTGCTCAGAATTCAGTGTTGACACTTGGTGTCCCCTATTTAATCTGATGATGACTACAAATGTCAGGCTTTGTCCTCTTGGACCAGGTTGCCATGTGATGCCTGTCAATTCTTTACTGTGCTTTTTTACCTTCCTTCCATCTGCTCTTACACTGCACAGTGAAGAAGAAAAGATGTTTTCTTCTGTTGCCTGTAAACATCTTCATTGCACTTCAAAGTAGCAGGGAGGAAATAATTACAAATGGTGAAAAACATTGCTCAAAACAAATAAAAAGAGGAAAAAAGTGAATGCTTCTCTTTAGTGAATTGATGCATCATTATTTAATAATTTGATACATTACTTTTCTATACCCAGATGCACTACACATATGTCAGAGATAATTTTGAATAAATAAGGTGATCTTCCTTCCATATGTACCACTAGCAAGTCTGACACAATATTTTTTTTTTAAATCCAGAAATTATATACAATACTCATTTCTGTTCCCTACTAGACACTTATTTTTTTTTACCTCCAGGTAGGACAGTTTATAAAAGCAACTCCTTTCCCAAATCCCTACTGGAAGCAAAAAGAATATTACATTACAATCAGCTCCACACAGACAAATGTTTTATTCATACCACACAAGTAAAAAAAGAAAAATACCAGTTAATTCTACCTAAATAAAAACCATAATGTGACTTTTAAATTTTTCCAATTTTTTTCTTAAGCTGCCAAGGTATTTTTAATTATTTGGGATGAGTGGCACCAAATGCAGATACTGAGAGTGAAACCCCAGAGATGTTTACAGTAAGTCATGGAATCCTGGGGCCCTTCCATATATGCTACAGATAAATGGATTATTACTAACACAATTTTTAAAACAAGTGATCAAAGAAAATTTCATTTCACTTAGCCAAAAGAATTTCAAGGAGGAGAAACAGAGAAATCTGCTGCCATTTTCAAGTTTGATGTCTGCTCTTCTCTTGTAATTCTTCTCCACTACCACCTGTTCCATACTTGTCATTAATATCATAATTACTGAACTGTTAGAGAATTTACAATCACCACTTATTATTTCTTGAAGATTAAGTGAAATTGCCATTGAAATGAAAGCTATGGTTTGGAAAATATAAACCCAGGAATCTTTTTGCTGGGATTTGAGCTTGTGCCACATCTGAGGAAAGTTTAAGCTACACACTTAAGATTCTGAATGCTATTAATTAGACCATATAAAACTCTTTCTTATTTAACATAAAACAGTCTACATAAGTAATAGGGGGAAATATTGTAATAGTGCAGGCCAACAGGGAGCAAAGCTACTTAATGAATCGGAAAGGAAGAATTATTTTGCAAATGCAGGAGAATTACTGGGCTAGAGTTTCCCCTGATTGAGGTATATTGTCAGAGCAGTAGAGGGAGGCCAGAAAGGGAAAAAAGACATAATACCCATCAGAATAGGGTAAACTGAGAATAGCTGGCATAAAGCACACTGACATAAAGTACTACAGCTCCTAAAACACATAGCATCCTAAATAACTCCTGGAATCTTGGATACCAAATCTAGGTCAAAATTAGTATACCTGACAGCAGCTGGAGAAATCTTCCTGTATGCTGTGTGGAACCTGCCCTCTCTAAACTACAGTATTTTGTGATCATAGAATGGTTTGGGATGGAAGGGACCTTCAAGGTCTTCTTGCTCAACTCACTGCCACGAGCAGGGGGCATTCCACTAGACGAGGCTGCTCCAAGCCCCATCCAACCTGGCCTTGAGCATTTCCATGGATGGGGCATCCTTATCACCCTCAAAATATAGAATTTTTTCCTAACTAAACTTATTTTCTTTTAGTTTGAAGCCATTCCCTTTTGTCCTGCCATTCCAGACCTTGCAAATAGTCTCTTTCTTGTTGGCTTCCTTCAAGAACTGGAAGGCCACAATTAGGTTATCCCAAAGCCTTCTCCTTCCCATTTCTCTTAACCTTTCCTCATAGCAGAGGTGTTCTAACCCTCTAAACATCTTGGTAGCCCCTCCTAGGCTTGCTCCAGCAGCTGATGTTCTTCCTGGGCTGGAGGCAGCTCTGCAGGTGGGGTTTCACCTGAGTGGAGCAGAGGGGCAGAATTCCCTCCTTTCCCTGCTGCCCACGCTCCTCTGGATGCAGCCCAGGATGTGTTTGGCTTTCTGGGCTGCCAGAGCACATGGCTGGGTCATGTCCAGCCTCTCAGCCAGCAGCACTGGTTCTTGTTAAACCTCATGTGATCTCCCATGGGCCACTGCTCAGGCTTGCCCTGGTCAATGTCCTTCTTTGAACTCATCAACACCACCAGGAAACAACAGCAAACAGTGCTCTGAGCAGTCCCCACCAGTAATGATAAGCAATGAGCATGGAGCTCCGAGGTCCTTGGTCCACATCATGCTGAAGAGGAACTTTAAAAACTCCTAGTGGATTACCAAAGCAAAAATAAATAAAAATGAAAAGCGAGAGACTGGGAGACAAAAGCCAGAAGGAGAACTGCATGGGGAGAGAGACATTCACAAAGAAGGAAAGGGCAAAAGTGTAAGACAGAGAGACAGATTCTGAACCGAAAATAAATTAGGATATAACTCCCTGTGGGGGTAAAGCAAGGGAAAAACACCATATGTTGGGATAACAAGGAAAAACAAGCAAAATATTTACATTTCTTTTCACATAACTGAAAAGGTATAAATCATAAGAAAAAGTAGCTTGGTACTCTGGGGGTTTCTCAGTATTGTTTTGTTAACACATACAGACCCAGGACTTTGCTTAGAGCACCTTCCATTAGCTCTACAGAGCAGAATTACAAATGAGAAACCAGATCATTCTCTGGAAATGATGCTAATATCAGTTTCCTATGGTAAATAAGCTTCTGCACTGTGGAGGTTTCAGCTGAAAGTTCAGGCTGCAAATCCAAATAGCAAACATTGGATTGGAATTCTGGAAAAAATGCCAAACACTTGCACCAGAAACCCAGAAAGATGAGAAAAACAGCACTCTCATTTGACAATGTTGCTTTTCCTTCCCTGTCTCCTGCAAATACTGGAAAGAATCTAGTTTTCAGTATACTCCTTGCTACCAAAAATCCTAACACAATTTATAGACTATAATTATAAACCAGACAGTGAAACATGAAGAAGCTGAAGACAACAGCTGTTCTCCAATCCAAAGCTAAGACTACAACATTCTCAGTCCCAAAAAGCAATTACAGCTTTAAACCAGAAAAAAAAGCCTACAGGACCTTTAAACAAGAAAAAAAAAGTGAAAATCAAAGTCGAAGGCTGAGTTTCACTACCCATGCTGAGATGCCAGTCCATCATTTGTGACTATAAGCTATTGCTCCATCAGGTTACAAGATACTGGCATCATTTATCTGTTACTGAAATGCAGTTAAAACATTCAAATATAATCGACACCTCTACATCATGTTGGAAGGTAAGCAAGAAACAGTTATCAACCAAAATTAGTGCTCCAAGGGAGGGAACAGCACAAGTGTTTGACACATCATCAAGGATTACTGCCCTGTTTAACGAGATTCCTCTGATGACAGGTAATGACAAAAGTGATGGCTCATAGCCTGGGCTATAGATAGATTTGGCCTTGCTCCTCTTCTGAAGGCAGTGCACAGAGCTCACACTTTCAAGGGTTGTCTGAGTTTAAAGAGAATTCAACATCCAGAACAGAATGATTCAAAAGGTGTCATAACTGGAGTAAACATTAACTTTAATAATATCTGAAAAGATATCTTCTTGTCATAGCTGCTCTGGATTTTATTTAATTGTTGTGGGGTTTTTTTTAACCTGTTTTGTGTTAAGAATGCACACTGAAAGCAGAATACACTGCAGGATTCTACCAGTGCTCAGTGCAGTGAGCTAAAGGATCATAGAGAGATACAGGGAGGGTATAAAGATGCTTTTCTTCACTCTATTGTTTATTATGACTTCTTATAATAAATGAAACTGGAATTTAGAATTTCTCCCTGCTTTGCTTGTTCATCTTGTCTCCCAGCTTCTTCAGCCTTACCCTTAGGATTTCCTACCCCTGGCTATGCCATTCCAAGCACTTCTTTTCTTTGTACTCAGCCAGGTCTGCCTCACTGTGACTTCAGCTGTAGGAGCTAGCAGAATTGGCTGCTTTGATTAGAAATATGTGAGAGGAAGGCAGATGATAGCCTGGTTCTCTACACATGATCTCCCAGTGAGGGGTCATTGATAGGGGTCAACAGCTGAAATAAGTGTCTCATCACATGAAGAATTTGTGAAGGAAAATCTGTACTGTCAAATGAAGTGGAGCACAGCAGCACTGGGAGCTGGAAGGGCCTGACTTATTATATATTTGGGTTGGCTTGTATTTAGGAAATTATATTCTAGGAAGGAGCTCCCAGGAACTGTAGAGCCTCAAGTCCTGCACTGAACTGCAGAACAGATACACCTGAGGGACTGGCAACTCCATCCTCCCAGAAATGGATTTGCCAAAGGCAGAGCTGTAGCCATCCTTCTCCAAGGCTATGCTCTCATCTCATATGTAATCAGGCTATGGGAATAATCTGGAAGCAAGGGGATTTCCTTAAGCCAGCTGACTGATGGGCTCTGATTAAATTATCTCCAGACTAATTAATTTGTTGATTGACACTTGTAACATGAACACCATCCCAGATAATTTGACACTGGCCATTGGTGAATCATCAAGTTAAAGCCTTCACTTTAAATGTGGCTGTTATGAATGAAATGTCACATAGTGACATTTGATATTTTGCAATTACTACTGTGCATGTGGGCACATAAGCACCATTTAAGCAGAGTCAGACTCAGGCTTTTAGGAGTTCAGGGATCAAAACAGACAGACTACTTGTCTTGTCTAGGTTTACAGACTACATAGCTATTGAGAGTCCATTAATCACGTAGAGGAAAAAACAGCCATTATGGCTAATGAAAAATGAGAGATGGACTTGAGGAGGTTGAAATGGACAGGTGCCTGTTATGGCCTGTATCCTCTGATCCTCCTGGACAGCCACTGGTGCATGTGTCAATCTGAAATTAATTAAAAAAAAAAAATAAAGAGCTACTGTTGGGTTAAATGTGATACAGAGAGAAGTCTGAGATCAAGTCACACATTTTCCAACAGTGGGAGATACAGAGCTGTGAAACTGGCTCCATTACTGCTTAACTTGAATGGTCAAAACAAGTAGGAAGTGTCCTACAGACACTGCTCCTGTGTCAGGTGTGTTGGGAGTCAAAGCCCTGTTCCTTCCCTCAAGACTCTTTTATCACCCATACCTTTATAACAGCACTTGTACCACTTTGCCTGTGTTTCCCATGTCTCATACATGTAGGAAATAACAGATCAGGACTTTCATTCCACTGCATTTCAGACTCAAACTACCAAACAGAGGTGAAAGGAAAGAGAGGAAATCTGAGAAAAGAGGGAAAGTCTGGGGATCTATCAGGGGACAGTCCAAAATATGGTGCTAAACAGGCTTTCTTTATAGAAAGCTTAGATGTTTAGAACTAAACTTGGTGGCTTTTTTAAACCTTCTGTCTTCATGATTTTTGAGACAACTGTTGAAACTGAGGTTTATTTTTGACAAAGATGTAAAACTGGGGTACTTTGGAAGTTTCAACAGAAAAAGTCTTTAAAATTCTCAGCTCAAGACTCAGAGGCTATTATGCCCATGAGAACATACACTTCAGCCTTTCTTATTTTCTCTCTTGAGCACACCATTGACCCTACCTACAGCTTCCCCCAGTTGTTTGTGTAGCTGCCTCTCGTTTTGGAGAGAGTGTTGAGAGGAAGCCAGCATGATGGATAACAGGAGTCCTTTGACATACCATGTCATTTATCACATAACAGCCTCAATCCTGCTAAGGTGGCCTTCTCCATATGTCACTGTCAGCTCCTGTGCCACCTCAATGCATCAAAAAGAAAAGTTTGAATATGAAGCACTGTAATTCCTAAGTCACAGCTCATTGCAGCTTGCCAGACATGAAGAACCATTCTGTCTATCTGCCAGCTTGTTTGTTTAATTTTCACTGTCTCACATATGTGAGAAATTAAGTCTTCAGTGTGGAAGAAAACCAGAAAAAGTCAGAGGTCTAGCAGAGGGAAGGAAGATAAAAATCTCTAATTCCATCAGGAATCCAATGTGACATTTTGAAGTGGAAAAAGAAAAGGCAGCCTATTACCAGTAGGTATTAGGGAATTAGTAAGAATTCTTCCTTCTTCCCACTCAAGGAAAGAGGTTCTCTAATGGGCTGATGTGAATGTAGCAAGCTTAAAGCCATGCAGATAAGCTCCTGAACTCAGCTGCCTAATGGACACCTATCTCATCTCTCCTGCCCCTTGAAGGGTACAAAATGCACTGAAGGCTTCCAGGAAAGCCTCTTGAGATTATCCAGCAGGGCTACCTAAATTAATCAGAAGTCATCAAAGAGCAAGATTGCAGCAAGTCAGTTCCCAGGGGACACCTGAGAACACAAACAAGAGGAGGCTGGAGCCACTGCTCCTCTGTGTCCTGCTGACAAACCCAAGAGTGTCTGTGCAGTCTCATGAGCTTTACCACAGATGGCAATGGAAGCACGAGCCACCCACACTTTTCCATGAGCCTGAAGGGATGCAGCCTGGCTCAGGTTAATTAAGTGTGGTTTGGGCTGCCTGGAGCACATACCTGATCTGGAGTTATCTTCCCCCCTCCAGTGTGAAAGAGTCAAGGCCATGACTCTTCATTTCCAGTCCCAAAGCATCCTTGGAACAGGGTAAGACCCCTTTCCTCAGCTTGCTCTAACACGCCTCCCCCATCCTGCCCTGCTCATAGCCCAGTCTCTGCAGAGCAGCCCCAGCACCACCAGAGCATCCAAGACTCTCCAGATGAGTCCAGAACAGGCTCGTTTTTAGTTCAAGTGTCCTTGAGTGACCCATGACTGAGCACAGCTCCCACATCTTGCCAGGCAAATTGTCCTATCACCCATCCTGTCTGTGAGTCACCATTTAGAAAGTCTAAGTTACAATCTTCCTTTTCACATTCTTTTAGCAGCTCACAAAGCTTGCATTCCTGCCCCATACTTATATCAGTCATAGACCCATTTCCCAGGCTAGGTAAATGTGCATATTATACTTCCAATGATTCACAGACTCCCCCAACATGAATGGTGTTAAACTCCAAGAATTAAGATATCATTTTGGATCACAATAAGTGACTTAAAAATATATGGTTTCCCACTTCCTTGGGTCATTGTCATATAGTCTTAATGTATTTCCATTTCTTATAGCTTCCTTCCAAAAGGATCACAGGCAAGCTACAGCTTGAAAATTAATCAATGAACCTTTATTATGCTAACCCTTAATAGGATTACTAATATGAAGGAACTTAAACCTGAGTTTTTTTCCTCAGGAACTGTTTACTGACAAAACCTCATCCTTCTGTGACATTCACATTGCTACCGTCCTTCCCTGACATCTACTCTTTCTTAAAGAACCACAGAAGGGAGATTAAACACAATCTTCTTTAAAAGCAGTATTTCCACTAGTCATAAGTCAGATGACTCAAAAGTTCCTATTTTTGGTGCAAATTTCAGTCTGTTGAAGATCCTTGAGCAGTTTAGCTTCAGCTCAAATAGCCTTCCATTTCTGTGTCAGACTAGACATCTTCATCCTCTCTTGAATATTTGCAGCAGATGCCCTTTACAGATATATTAAAAATCTGAAAAAATAAGAGCTTCTTGAGCCTCCAGAAAGCCTATGAGTTAAGTCACTAAAAAACCCTTTAAAGGCCTTGGTAGTCCTATAGGCAGCTCTCCCCTGAAAGCTGCAGGATGGAGCTCTGAATCAACAATAGTGCTTCTGCTTTCCTTTGTCTTTTAGAGTCTGGCAAAAAGACAGACTTGTTTATGTGCATGTAGGTAAAGCAGGAAGCATAAGAATGGTAATTCAGCTAGGGGCAAGTCTTGGTCATTATTTGGGCCACTAGGCAATGGGGTTGAATTATGGCTTTCCATGACAGTATCCTAAATAACTGTTAGCAAGAAATATTATCTTACATTACAGAAACAATTACAAGAGTTAACCATTTGGAAAAGAAAATCATGCTGCTGAAGAACTGCCATTCAGCCATCACAGCTCACATTCCTCAGATTAAATTAGAAATTTCAAAGGGAAAAGAAAAGAAATCAATCCAAGTTTATGTCCAAGTAATGCAACATGTTTTTGGGGTAGCACACACCAAAACATATGCATATTTGTGTTGCTGATTTGCACAAACCCATTCCCGTAGGATGAACATCATAATTGAAAATGAGAGCACAAATGGCCACTTAAATGCCTAAACCCCAGCTTGAGTAATTGTGCATGCACACACATATCTGCTTTTCAAGCACAACTGCATCCTTTCAATCCTGGCAATCTGGATCAAAATGGTTTCTATTAACATTATATATGCATTTACATGCATAGAATACTGTATCATTTGGACATCAGAGTTTTTGGCAAACCTCAAAGCTAACTCCTTTTTTAGGTTTCCATGAGGTTTAAGCAAGAATTAGCAATGACAGAGACGTACCTGCACCACAGCTAGTTTGTGGAGAATTAGATATGTGCTCTTTATGGACCAACCCATCTGAGACTGCATGTTTCAGAGCTGCCACGTGTATTTCTCAGAGATTAATAAAATACTCAGGGAAAAACACAAAACAGAAGGGGGTTGATTGCACCTAAGTGATTTCTTTTCTATGCTTTGAAACATCTGCTGCAGAGCTGGTTGCCACAATTTCTACCCAATAGCCTGAAAGCAGTAACCCACAACATTCACAAAGCAGTGGGTCCATCAGTTATGAAAGAGCCAAGTCCAAAGGGGGGCCAGTAAGCAATGCCTGAAAGTAAAGCAGGTGCTTTGTTATGGCACTTTGAGACCAAGGATATAACAAATAAACTTTTGTCATCAGCCCACACTGTCAGAACAGACACTCATCAGTTAAAACACAGAGAGCTATGAACACTGTCAAAGGCAGTTCATAAGAGAATGATCCACCTCCAGGTGGACTCCAAAATTGTGTAGGATCTGCTGCTCCAGCTGGATCCCTANCATTCCCAGCTGTATTACTGTTATGAGCCTGAAAGCTCAAAGCCATTGATATGGACACTATTTGATTTTTGAACAGACTACATGCTGGATGGGATTACATCCCATTCAAGGCTGTAGAACAGTTCAAGGGTGCCCTCACCTGCATGTCAGGGAAAGCAACAGNGCTCCAGCTGGATCCCTACAATCTATGGGGCCTAATGGGATTTATCTGAAGATCTTCAAAGAGCTACTGATATTGGAAAACCCTTCACCTCAATGATTTTTGAGCAGTCTTGGGAATCCAGAGAGGCTCCAGATGACTGGAAGCTGACAAACGTTGTCCTGGTTTTCAAGAAGGGCAAGAAGGAGGACCCCAGAAACTACAGTGTCACAGATTTGGGTCAGATATTAGGAAAAAGTTCTTCATGCAGAG